>SZYD01001727.1:0-82952 GCA_009363875.1 Mikania micrantha | reverse complement strand
TTGATGAAATATACTTTAACTTTGAATTCAAAATTTACTTGTGTATTTCAAGCTCAGCAGAAATATACCATGTGAAAGTGTTGTGTAGATTACATAACCCGATCCAACAATATTAACAAACATTTAAGAAATTGCCTCCAAATACTATCCATAGATCTTTTTGCTACTAAACAGTGAAAGAATTACATGTCCATAAGCCAATACCAATGTGTTGTAACCTTCCATGGCACTCTTAACCATAGGAGCACCAGCTGCTTGAAACACATCTTTCTATTATAACATTAGTCAGATTATAGTCATAAATACTTAAGTTCATATTGATCTACAAATTATAAACAAATACACTCAAACAGTTTCTTTTATTGATATGTTTGATTTTAATTTAGATTGTTCGAAAAAAACCCCAACCCAGGGTTTCGCGATGAGATTAGGTGATAATTAACCAAAACCTATATTTTTCCAATAAAGTATCTTCCAAATCCATGAAACTAATGGGTATTAACACTAAGCGATGGGCATAAGATATGGTTCTATAAATTTATGATACCATGATACCAAAACATGTCCCGTTGGCAAATCGAATAAGAAAAAAAGAAATACGGACACTTCTTCAATTCAGCACATTGAATAATTACAAAGCTCAAAATAAAAAACACCAACAATAGATACAATTCGACAAACCTGGCTAGATTTGGAGGTCTAATCCTCGCAATAACCTAACAAAATCCCCATCATCAAACCCTATTTCAAATAAAATTTCCAAAACCAGATAACACTAATCAATCACTTTACTCATACCTTACATGTGGATCTACAAAATCTGTACTTCATTTTACTGAGTTCCAAATACAGCAAATTTGTTGCAAGAAACTGAAACGTTCATCACGTTTCCAGTCGATTCCTTCACAATCGAAGGCAGTTCATCAGGTTTAACGTTCGGATCTACCGTGGAACGTTTTCAGAGTGGAATCGAGATAGTTTAGCGTTTGAATCATCTTGTGCTTTACAGATCTGGATGGGGAAGTAGGTTTCGAATTGACGAGATGGAGATACTTCCAAATGATCGTGCCGAGAAATCTCTAGAGGTAGACATCGTAATTCCTAATTACTATCGGATTGATGAAATCGATATAACTGTGTGTGTGGTTGTGAAGCAGATTTAAGGAGCGTTGAGTGTGAATTTGACCTGTTGTATTATATCACTTCAATAACATATGTATTATATCACTTTGAGAACAATAACACGGATGAACACAATTACAATTAGTTACTATTGACCTGCTGTATTATATCACTTCAATCATGTGCCATTTATACAAGTTGATCATGTAAGCCCCTATAATTCGCTGACCAGTTAGTTTGACGTGACTAAACCGACGATAGCATAGTGGTACCATAGGTTTGACAAACCTCTAGCTTGTAGGGCTAGTATGTTGATCGTATCGATTCATTGGCCGGTAACGTATGACCGGTGACAGGGCGACTTCAAGTCAGGTTCTGGAAAGCGACACATGGTGATATTAATCTGCAGTGATAAGTAATTAATCCATCGTCTCTTGTTGATTAGTAGACTGAGTAATTTATATTCTCAAGTCATATTACTAGTAACTGTTTCGATGAGGTCTATGGATACACAAGGTGGTAGAGGTAAATCGGATGCATTGAAATCTGATTACGTGAGGATTGCAATGGATTCCTTTTAGGCTCTATGCACTTCGCATTGAGAACAAATGACAAATGGTTAACTAACACTTTTAATATTTAAAAGTGAATCAAAAGTTAACCCCACAATCAATAGAATAATACAAGGAACAGATTTATAAATCTAATATCCTTAATACATATGATGGTTATCAATACTTCGGTTTGATAACTGTAACTTCATTATATTATTATTCTACACATGATATCACAGGTGATAAAAAATGAGGCAAACATGTGAATTGGGAATGGAAATCAATAGTTGTATTGCAAGTAGTGTGGAGTTCTAGTAGTGATGTGGTGGGAAGTTGGCTAGGGCTTGGTTCCCTTACATATGCCCTATATATAAGCATCACTACTAGGATGATAGATTACTTGTGAATATAACTATTGAGAAGCCATTGGGAGAACAGGTGAAACAAATAACATACAAGTAACAGTTTTAACATTGTGAATGTGCATGTGAATGAATCAAGGTTTTCAATTAACAAACTTATGAACTCACCAACCTAGTGTTGACTTATGCATGTTTTCTTAGGTGATGAACATGTGTAGCTACTTATATGCACAGATTAGCTAGTGGACTTTTAGAAGACCTAGCTACTTTTGATGTTGCATACTTCGATGACAAAACAATGAATCATCTTTTGTATATCTTGTACAGATACAAGATATAGTTACATTGATTCTTTTTGGTAGATTTACTTGATTAAATTATGAACGATACATTGTAATTTAATCTTGTAATTCTATATCATGGATGTGTTAGCATTTCTCATTTATTTATCATGTGCTATGTAAACAATCTGATCATTTGATTATCACTCACGATATCGCGCCCCGGGAACCTTACGCCGGACGGGAAAACCCGATCCGTTCCCGCCGGCTCGGGGTGTGACAATTAGTTTACTTATTTTGTTTAAATAACGTTAAAAACGTCGGAATGATTAACTTCAAATGAAAACTTTGAGCCGAGGACTCCTTCGGAACAGCTCTCTATCCAACTGGGATAGGGGTAAGGTTTGTATCTATTCTTTCCTCGGACCTTACTGAAAAGTGAGAATATACTGGGTAAGTTTGTTTGTTTAATGTGTTCTTTTATTGTTTATTAGAAAATTTAATATGCATATAGAAATATTCAGAGATATTTTCTATCATCAAGACCAACTCAGAAACATTCCAATGATAGTCAGCAACAAGAAAATTCTGTCAGACTTGAATAGATATCTTTACATTAATGCCTTTGTAGTTTAGGCATTTATTGTAAAAGTCAATGAAGTCATTTGAATTAATTGTAATTAATATAGCTTGGCCTGTCAAACTTTAACAGTATACTAGTTTTAACATTAGTTTGTTTCTACTATCTTGTCCAGCCTTGTATTCCTACGAGAATACATCTATACGTTTTAGTATAAATATGTTCCCTTGTAAATTGAGCTGAGCGCGGTTGTGTGCTTGAGCTAAGAGTCTTGTTCACTTTACATTTGAATGAAATATACTTTAACTTTGAATTCAAAAATTGTGTATTTCAAGCTCAGCAGAATATACCATGTGAAAGTGTTGTGTAGATTACATAACCCGATCCAACAATATTAACAAACATTTAAGAAATTGCCTCCAAATACTATCCATAGATCTTTTTGCTACTAAACAGTGAAAGAATTACATGTCCATAAGCCAATACCAATGTGTTGTAACCTTCCATGGCACTCTTAACCATAGGAGCACCAGCTGCTTGAAACACATCTTTCTATTATAACATTAGTCAGATTTATAGTCAATAAATACTTAAGTTCATATTGATCTACAAATTATAAACAAATACACTCAAACAGTTCTTTTATTGATATGTTTGATTTTAAATTTAGATTGTTCGAAAAAAAACCCCAACCCAAGGGTTTCGCGATGAGATTAGGTGATAATTAACCAAAAACCTATATTTTTCCAATAAAGTATCTTCCAAATCCATGAAACTAATGGGTATTAACACTAAGCGATGGGCATAAGATATGGTTCTATAAATTTATGATACCATGATTACCAAAACATGTCCCGTTGGCAAATCGAATAAGAAAAAAAGAAATACGGACACTTCTTCAATTCAGCACATTGAATAATTACAAAGCTCAAAATAAAAAACACCAACAATAGATACAATTCGACAACCTGGCTAGATAGATTGGAGGTCTAATCCTCGCAATAACCTAACAAAATCCCCATCATCAAACCCTATTTCAAATAAAATTTCCAAAACCAGATAACACTAATCAATCACTTTACTCATACCTTTACATGTGGATCTACATAAATCTGTACTTCATTTTACTGAGTTCCAAATACAGCAAATTTGTTGCAAGAAACTGAAACGTTCATCACGTTTCCAGTCGATTCCTTCACAATCGAAGGCAGTTCATCAGGTTTAACGTTCGGATCTACCGTGGAACGTTTTCAGAGTGGAATCGAGATAGTTTAGCGTTTGGATCATCTTGTGCTTTACAGATCTGGATGGGGAAGTAGGTTTCGAATTGACGAGATGGAGATACTTCCAAATGATCGGTGCCGAGAAATCTCTGAGGTAGACATCGTAATTCCTTAATTACTATCGGATTGATGAAATCGATATAACTGTGTGTGTGGTTGTGAAGCAGATTTAAGGAGCGTTTGAGTGTGAATTTGACCTGTTGTATTATATCACTTCAATAACATATGTATTATATCACTTTGAGAACAATAACACGGATGAACACAATTACAATTAGTTACTATTGACCTGCTGTATTATATCACTTCAATCATGTGCCATTTATACAAGTTGATCATGTAAGCCCCTATAATTCGCTGACCAGTTAGTTTGACGTGACTAAACCGACGATAGCATAGTGGTACCATAGGTTTGACAAACCTCTAGCTTGTAGGGCTAGTATGTTGATCGTATCGATTCATTGGCCGGTAACGTATGACCGGTGACAGGGCGACTTCAAGTCAGGTTCTGGAAAGCGACACATGGTGATATTAATCTGCAGTGATAAGTAATTAATCCATCGTCTCTTGTTGATTAGTAGACTGAGTAATTTATATTCTCAAGTCATATTACTAGTAACTGTTTCGATGAGGTCTATGGATACACAAGGTGGTAGAGGTAAATCGGATGCATTGAAATCTGATTACGTGAGGATTGCAATGGATTCCTTTTAGGCTCTATGCACTTCGCATTGAGAACAAATGACAAATGGTTAACTAACACTTTTAATATTTAAAAGTGAATCAAAAGTTAACCCCACAATCAATAGAATAATACAAGGAACAGATTTATAAATCTAATATCCTTAATACATATGATGGTTATCAATACTTCGGTTTGATAACTGTAACTTCATTATATTATTATTCTACACATGATATCACAGGTGATAAAAAATGAGGCAAACATGTGAATTGGGAATGGAAATCAATAGTTGTATTGCAAGTAGTGTGGAGTTCTAGTAGTGATGTGGTGGGAAGTTGGCTAGGGCTTGGTTCCCTTACATATGCCCTATATATAAGCATCACTACTAGGATGATAGATTACTTGTGAATATAACTATTGAGAAGCCATTGGGAGAACAGGTGAAACAAATAACATACAAGTAACAGTTTTAACATTGTGAATGTGCATGTGAATGAATCAAGGTTTTCAATTAACAAACTTATGAACTCACCAACCTAGTGTTGACTTTGTTTAAATGCATGTTTTCTTAGGTGATGAACATGTGTAGCTACTTATATGCACAGATTAGCTAGTGGACTTTTAGAAGACCTAGCTACTTTTGATGTTGCATACTTTCGATGACAAAACAATGAATCATCTTTTGTATATCTTGTACAGATACAAGATATAGTTACATTGATTCTTTTGGTAGATTTACTTGATTAAATTATGAACGATACATTGTAATTTAATCTTGTAATTCTATATCATGGATGTGTTAGCATTTCTCATTTATTTATCATGTGCTATGTAAACAATCTGATCATTTGATTATCACTCACGATATCGCGCCCCGGGAACCTTACGCCGGACGGGAAAACCCGATCCGTTCCCGCCGGCTCGGGGTGTGACAATTAGTTTACTTATTTTGTTAAAATAACGTTAAAAACGTCCGGAATGATTAACTTCAAATGAAAACTTTGAGCCGAGGACTCCTTCGGAACAGCCTCTCTATCCAACTGGGATAGGGGTAAGGTTTGTATCTATTCTTTCCTCGGACCTTACTGAAAAGTGAGAATATACTGGGTAAGTTTGTTTGTTTGTTTGTTTAATGTGTTCTTTTATTGTTTATTAGAAAATTTTAATATGCATATAGAAATATTCAGAGATATTTTCTATCATCAAGACCAACTCAGAAAACATTCCAATGATAGTCAGCAACAAGAAAATTCTGTCAGACTTGAATAGATATCTTTACATTAATGCCTTTGTAGTTTAGGCATTTATTGTAAAAGTCAATGAAGTCATTTGAATTAATTGTAATTAATATAGCTTGGCCTGTCAAACTTTAACAGTATACTAGTTTTAACATTAGTTTGTTTCTACTATCTTGTCCAGCCTTGTATTCCTACGAGAATACATCTATACGTTTTAGTATAAATATTCCCTTGTAAATTGAGCTGAGCGCGGTTGTGTGCTTGAGCTAAGAGTCTTGTTCACTTTACATTTGAATGAAATATACTTTAACTTTGAATTCAAAATTTACTTGTGTATTTCAAGCTCAGCAGAATATACCATGTGAAAGTGTTGTGTAGATTACATAACCCGATCCAACAATATTAACAAACATTTAAGAAATTGCCTCCAAATACTATCCATAGATCTTTTTGCTACTAAACAGTGAAAGAATTACATGTCCATAAGCCAATACCAATGTGTTGTAACCTTCCATGGCACTCTTAACCATAGGAGCACCAGCTGCTTGAAACACATCTTTCTATTATAACATTAGTCAGATTTATAGTCAATAAATACTTAAGTTCATATTGATCTACAAATTATAAACAAATACACTCAAACAGTTCTTTTATTGATATGTTTGATTTTAAATTTAGATTGTTCGAAAAAAAACCCCAACCCAAGGGTTTCGCGATGAGATTAGGTGATAATTAACCAAAACCTATATTTTTCCAATAAAGTATCTTCCAAATCCATGAAACTAATGGGTATTAACACTAAGCGATGGGCATAAGATATGGTTCTATAAATTTATGATACCATGATTACCAAAACATGTCCCGTTGGCAAATCGAATAAGAAAAAAAGAAATACGGACACTTCTTCAATTCAGCACATTGAATAATTACAAAGCTCAAAATAAAAAACACCAACAATAGATACAATTCGACAAACCTGGCTAGATTTGGAGGTCTAATCCTCGCAATAACCTAACAAAATCCCCCATCATCAAACCCTATTTCAAATAAAATTTCCAAAACCAGATAACACTAATCAATCACTTTACTCATACCTTTACATGTGGATCTACATAAATCTGTACTTCATTTTACTGAGTTCCAAATACAGCAAATTTGTTGCAAGAAACTGAAACGTTCATCACGTTTCCAGTCGATTCCTTCACAATCGAAGGCAGTTCATCAGGTTTAACGTTCGGATCTACCGTGGAACGTTTTCAGAGTGGAATCGAGATAGTTTAGCGTTTGGACTCATCTTGTGCTTTACAGATCTGGATGGGGAAGTAGGTTTCGAATTGACGAGATGGAGATACTTCCAAATGATCGGTGCCGAGAAATCTCTGAGGTAGACATCGTAATTCCTTAATTACTATCGGATTGATGAAATCGATATAACTGTGTGTGTGGTTGTGAAGCAGATTTAAGGAGCGTTTGAGTGTGAATTTGACCTGTTGTATTATATCACTTCAATAACATATGTATTATATCACTTTGAGAACAATAACACGGATGAACACAATTACAATTAGTTACTATTGACCTGCTGTATTATATCACTTCAATCATGTGCCATTTATACAAGTTGATCATGTAAGCCCCTATAATTCGCTGACCAGTTAGTTTGACGTGACTAAAACGACGATAGCATAGTGGTACCATAGGTTTGACAAACCTCTAGCTTGTAGGGCTAGTATGTTGATCGTATCGATTCATTGGCCGGTAACGTATGACCGGTGACAGGGCGACTTCAAGTCAGGTTCTGGAAAGCGACACATGGTGATATTAATCTGCAGTGATAAGTAATTAATCCATCGTCTCTTGTTGATTAGTAGACTGAGTAATTTATATTCTCAAGTCATATTACTAGTAACTGTTTCGATGAGGTCTATGGATACACAAGGTGGTAGAGGTAAATCAGATGCATTGAAATCTGATTACGTGAGGATTACAATGGATTCCTTTTAGGCTCTATGCACTTCGCATTGAGAACAAATGAAAAATGGTTAACTAACACTTTTAATATTTAAAAGTGAATACCCCACAATCAATAGAATAATACAAGGAACAGATTTATAAATCTAATATCCTTAATACATATGATGGTTATCAATACTTCGGTTTGATAACTGTAACTTCATTATATTATTATTCTACACATGATATCACAGGTGATAAAAAATGAGGCAAACATGTGAATTGGGAATGGAAATCAATAGTTGTATTGCAAGTAGTGTGGAGTTCTAGTAGTGATGTGGTGGGAAGTTGGCTAGGGCTTGGTTTCCTTACATATGCCCTATATATAAGCATCACTACTAGGATGATAGATTACTTGTGAATATAACTATTGAGAAGCCATTGGGAGAACAGGTGAAACAAATAACATACAAGTAACAGTTTTAACATTGTGAATGTGCATGTGAATGAATCAAGGTTTTCAATTAACAAACTTATGAACTCACCAACCTAGTGTTGACTTTGTTTAAATGCATGTTTTCTTAGGTGATGAACATGTGTAGCTACTTATATGCACAGATTAGCTAGTGGACTTTTAGAAGACCTAGCTACTTTTGATGTTGCATACTTTCGATGACAAAACAATGAATCATCTTTTGTATATCTTGTACAGATACAAGATATAGTTACATTGATTCTTTTTGGTAGATTTACTTGATTAAATTATGAACGATACATTGTAATTTAATCTTGTAATTCTATATCATGGATGTGTTAGCATTTCTCATTTATTTATCATGTGCTATGTAAACAATCTGATCATTTGATTATCACTCACGATATCGCGCCCTGGGAACCTTACGCAGGACGGGAAAACCCGATCCGTTCCCGCCGGCTCGGGGTGTGACAATTAGTTTACTTATTTTGTTAAAATAACGTTAAAAACGTCGGAATGATTAACTTCAAATGAAAACTTTGAGCCGAGGACTCCTTCGGAACAGCCTCTCTATCCAACTGGGATAGGGGTAAGGTTTGTATCTATTCTTTCCTCGGACCTTACTGAAAAGTGAGAATATACTGGGTAAGTTTGTTTGTTTGTTTAATGTGTTCTTTTATTTTTTATTATAAAATTTTAATATGCATATAGAAATATTCAGAGATATTTTCTATCATCAAGACCAACTCAGAAAACATTCCAATGATAGTCAGCAACAAGAAAATTCTGTCAGACTTGAATAGATATCTTTACATTAATGCCTTTGTAGTTTAGGCATTTATTGTAAAAGTCAATGAAGTCATTTGAATTAATTGTAATTAATATAGCTTGGCCTGTCAAACTTTAACAGTATACTAGTTTTAGCATTAGTTTGTTTCTACTATCTTGTCCAGCCTTGTATTCCTACGAGAATACATCTATACGTTTTAGTATAAATATGTTCCCTTGTAAATTGAGCTGAGCGCGGTTGTGTGCTTGAGCTAAGAGTCTTGTTCACTTTACATTTGAATGAAATATACTTTAACTTTGAATTCAAAATTTACTTGTGTATTTCAAGCTCAGCAGAATATACCATGTGAAAGTGTTGTGTAGATTACATAACCCGATCCAACAATATTAACAAACATTTAAGAAATTGCCTCCAAATACTATCCATAGATCTTTTTGCTACTAAACAGTGAAAGAATTACATGTCCATAAGCCAATACCAATGTGTTGTAACCTTCCATGGCACTCTTAACCATAGGAGCACCAGCTGCTTGAAACACATCTTTCTATTATAACATTAGTCAGATTTATAGTCAATAAATACATAAGTTCATATTGATCTACAAATTATAAACAAATACACTCAAACAGTTCTTTTATTGATATGTTTGATTTTAAATTTAGATTGTTCGAAAAAAAAACCCAAACCCAAGGGTTTCGCGATGAGATTAGGTGATAATTAACCAAAACCTATATTTTTCCAGTAAAGTATCTTCCTAATCCATGAAACTAATGGGTATTAACACTAAGCGATGGGCATAAGATATGGTTCTATAAATTTATGATACCATGATTACCAAAACATGTCCCGTTGGCAAATCGAATAAGAAAAAAAGAAATACGGACACTTCTTCAATTCAGCACATTGAATAATTACAAAGCTCAAAATAAAAAACACCAACAATAGATACAATTCGACAAACCTGGCTAGATTTGGAGGTCTAATCCTCGCAATAACCTAACAAAATCCCCCATCATCAAACCCTATTTCAAATAAAATTTCCAAAACCAGATAACACTAATCAATCACTTTACTCATACCTTTACATGTGGATCTACATAAATCTGTACTTCATTTTACTGAGTTCCAAATACAGCAAATTTGTTGCAAGAAACTGAAACGTTCATCACGTTTCCAGTCGATTCCTTCACAATCGAAGGCAGTTCATCAGGTTTAACGTTCGGATCTACCGTGGAACGTTTTCAGAGTGGAATCGAGATAGTTTAGCGTTTGGACTCATCTTGTGCTTTACAGATCTGGATGGGGAAGTAGGTTTCGAATTGACGAGATGGAGATACTTCCAAATGATCGGTGCCGAGAAATCTCTCAGGTGGACATCGTAATTCCTTAATTACTATCGGATTGATGAAATCGATATAACTGTGTGTGTGGTTGTGAAGCAGATTTAAGGAGCGTTTGAGTGTGAATTTGACCTGTTGTATTATATCACTTCAATAACATATGTGTTATATCACTTTGAGAACAATAACACGGATGAACACAATTACAATTAGTTACTATTGACCTGCTGTATTATATCACTTCAATCATGTGCCATTTATACAAGTTGATCATGTAAGCCCCTATAATTCGCTGACCAGTTAGTTTGACGTGACTAAAACGACGATAGCATAGTGGTACCATAGGTTTGACAAACCTCTAGCTTGTAGGGCTAGTATGTTGATCGTATCGATTCATTGGCCGGTAACGTATGACCGGTGACAGGGCGACTTCAAGTCAGGTTCTGGAAAGCGACACATGGTGATATTAATCTGCAGTGATAAGTAATTAATCCATCGTCTCTTGTTGATTAGTAGACTGAGTAATTTATATTCTCAAGTCATATTACTAGTAACTGTTTCGATGAGGTCTATGGATACACAAGGTGGTAGAGGTAAATCGGATGCATTGAAATCTGATTACGTGAGGATTGCAATGGATTCCTTTTAGGCTCTATGCACTTCGCATTGAGAACAAATGACAAATGGTTAACTAACACTTTTAATATTTAAAAGTGAATCAAAAGTTAACCCCACAATCAATAGAATAATACAAGGAACAGATTTATAAATCTAATATCCTTAATACATATGATGGTTATCAATACTTCGGTTTGATAACTGTAACTTCATTATATTATTATTCTACACATGATATCACAGGTGATAAAAAATGAGGCAAACATGTGAATTGGGAATGGAAATCAATAGTTGTATTGCAAGTAGTGTGGAGTTCTAGTAGTGATGTGGTGGGAAGTTGGCTAGGGCTTGGTTCCCTTACATATGCCCTATATATAAGCATCACTACTAGGATGATAGATTACTTGTGAATATAACTATTGAGAAGCCATTGGGAGAACAGGTGAAACAAATAACATACAAGTAACAGTTTTAACATTGTGAATGTGCATGTGAATGAATCAAGGTTTTCAATTAACAAACTTATGAACTCACCAACCTAGTGTTGACTTTGTTTAAATGCATGTTTTCTTAGGTGATGAACATGTGTAGCTACTTATATGCACAGATTAGCTAGTGGACTTTTAGAAGACCTAGCTACTTTTGATGTTGCATACTTTCGATGACAAAACAATGAATCATCTTTTGTATATCTTGTACAGATACAAGATATAGTTACATTGATTCTTTTTGGTAGATTTACTTGATTAAATTATGAACGATACATTGTAATTTAATCTTGTAATTCTATATCATGGATGTGTTAGCATTTCTCATTTATTTATCATGTGCTATGTAAACAATCTGATCATTTGATTATCACTCACGATATCGCGCCCCGGGAACCTTACGCAGGACGGGAAAACCCGATCCGTTCCCGCCGGCTCGGGGTGTGACAATTAGTTTACTTATTTTGTTAAAATAACGTTAAAAACGTCGGAATGATTAACTTCAAATGAAAACTTTGAGCTGAGGACTCCTTCGGAACAGCCTCTCTATCCAACTGGGATAGGGGTAAGGTTTGTATCTATTCTTTCCTCGGACCTTACTGAAAAGTGAGAATATACTGGGTAAGTTTGTTTGTTTGTTTGTTTAATGTGTTCTTTTATGTTTTATTATAAAATTTTAATATGCATATAGAAATATTCAGAGATATTTTCTATCATCAAGACCAACTCAGAAAACATTCCAATGATAGTCAGCAACAAGAAAATTCTGTCAGACTTGAATAGATATCTTTACATTAATGCCTTTGTAGTTTAGGCATTTATTGTAAAAGTCAATGAAGTCATTTGAATTAATTGTAATTAATATAGCTTGGCCTGTCAAACTTTAACAGTATACTAGTTTTAGCATTAGTTTGTTTCTACTATCTTGTCCAGCCTTGTATTCCTACGAGAATACATCTATACGTTTTAGTATAAATATGTTCCCTTGTAAATTGAGCTGAGCGCGGTTGTGTGCTTGAGCTAAGAGTCTTGTTCACTTTACATTTGAATGAAATATACTTTAACTTTGAATTCAAAATTTACTTGTGTATTTCAAGCTCAGCAGAATATACCATGTGAAAGTGTTGTGTAGATTACATAACCTGATCCAACAATATTAACAAACATTTAAGAAATTGCCTCCAAATACTATCCATAGATCTTTTTGCTACTAAACAGTGAAAGAATTACATGTCCATAAGCCAATACCAATGTGTTGTAACCTTCCATGGCACTCTTAACCATAGGAGCACCAGCTGCTTGAAACACATCTTTCTATTATAACATTAGTCAGATTTATAGTCAATAGATACATAAGTTCATATTGATCTACAAATTATAAACAAATACACTCAAACAGTTCTTTTATTGATATGTTTGATTTTAAATTTAGATTGTTCGAAAAAAAAACCCCAACCCAAGGGTTTCGCGATGAGATTAGGTGATAATTAACCAAAACCTATATTTTTCCAGTAAAGTATCTTCCAAATCCATGAAACTAATGGGTATTAACACTAAGCGATGGGCATAAGATATGGTTCTATAAATTTATGATACCATGATTACCAAAACATGTCCCGTTGGCAAATCGAATAAGAAAAAAAGAAATACGGACACTTCTTCAATTCAGCACATTGAATAATTACAAAGCTCAAAATAAAAAACACCAACAATAGATACAATTCGACAAACCTGGCTAGATTTGGAGGTCTAATCCTCGCAATAACCTAACAAAATCCCCCATCATCAAACCCTATTTCAAATAAAATTTCCAAAACCAGATAACACTAATCAATCACTTTACTCATACCTTTACATGTGGATCTACATAAATCTGTACTTCATTTTACTGAGTTCCAAAAACAGCAAATTTGTTTCAAGAAACTGAAACGTTCATCACGTTTCCAGTCGATTCCTTCACAATCGAAGGCAGTTCATCAGGTTTAACGTTCGGATCTACCGTGGAACGTTTTCAGAGTGGAATCGAGATAGTTTAGCGTTTGGACTCATCTTGTGCTTTACAGATCTGGATGGGGAAGTAGGTTTCGAATTGACGAGATGGAGATACTTCCAAATGATCGGTGCCGAGAAATCTCTGAGGTAGACATCGTAATTCCTTAATTACTATCGGATTGATGAAATCGATATAACTGTGTGTGTGGTTGTGAAGCAGATTTAAGGAGCGTTTGAGTGTGAATTTGACCTGTTGTATTATATCACTTCAATAACATATGTATTATATCACTTTGAGAACAATAACACGGATGAACACAATTACAATTAGTTACTATTGACCTGTTGTATTATATCACTTCAATCATGTGCCATTTATACAAGTTGATCATGTAAGCCCCTATAATTCGCTGACCAGTTAGTTTGACGTGACTAAACCGACGATAGCATAGTGGTACCATAGGTTTGACAAACCTCTAGCTTGTAGGGCTAGTATGTTGATCGTATCGATTCATTGGCCGGTAACGTATGACCGGTGACAGGGCGACTTCAAGTCAGGTTCTGGAAAGCGACACATGGTGATATTAATCTGCAGTGATAAGTAATTAATCCATCGTCTCTTGTTGATTAGTAGACTGAGTAATTTATATTCTCAAGTCATATTACTAGTAACTGTTTCGATGAGGTCTATGGATACACAAGGTGGTTGAGGTAAATCGGATGCATTGAAATCTGATTACGTGAGGATTGCAATGGATTCCTTTTAGGCTCTATGCACTTCGCATTGAGAACAAATGACAAATGGTTAACTAACACTTTTAATATTTAAAAGTGAATCAAAAGTTAACCCCACAATCAATAGAATAATACAAGGAACAGATTTATAAATCTAATATCCTTAATACATATGATGGTTATCAATACTTCGGTTTGATAACTGTAACTTCATTATATTATTATTCTACACATGATATCACAGGTGATAAAAAATGAGGCAAACATGTGAATTGGGAATGGAAATCAATAGTTGTATTGCAAGTAGTGCGGAGTTCTAATAGTGATGTGGTGGGAAGTTGGCTAGGGCTTGGTTCCCTTACATATGCCTTATATATAAGCATCACTACTAGGATGATAGATTACTTGTGAATATAACTATTGAGAAGCCATTGGGAGAACAGGTGAAACAAATAACATACAAGTAACAGTTTTAACATTGTGAATGTGCATGTGAATGAATCAAGGTTTTCAATTAACAAACTTATGAACTCACCAACCTAGTGTTGACTTTGTTTAAATGCATGTTTTCTTAGGTGATGAACATGTGTAGCTACTTATATGCACATATTAGCTAGTGGACTTTTAGAAGACCTAGCTACTTTTGATGTTGCATACTTTCGATGACAAAACAATGAATCATCTTTTGTATATCTTGTACAGATACAAGATATAGTTACATTGATTCTTTTTGGTAGATTTACTTGATTAAATTATGAACGATACATTGTAATTTAATCTTGTAATTCTATATCATGGATGTGTTAGCATTTCTCATTTATTTATCATGTGCTATGTAAACAATCTGATCATTTGATTATCACTCACGATATCGCGCCCCGGGAACCTTACGCCGGACGGGAAAACCCGATCCGTTCCCACCGGCTTGGGGTGTGACTGATTGGTATCAGAGCCATGGTTATAGAGAAATATAGGTCATATTGCTTTAACGGTTTGGCCTAGACTATAACCTAGGGACCCTCATGTAGAAATCATGTGACATAGGATTCTATTTTCATATGTCTTCTGCTTCTGATCACTGCACTAACCGATTTTCTTTCGGTTATGATCAGAATGCCGCCGAGAAGACAACCACCTGCTTTACTGCCACCACCACAGGACTCTGCTCCTCATTCTTCTACACCGACACCGCCGGACTCTCCGACACAACCACCTCATCCTCTGCCACCACCAGTTCATCAGTTGGATCCGGCAACGATAGCACTGGCCACACTACTGACCAGTTAACTGAGGGATGTGATGTCACACCCCTGCGCCGCGTGCGGAATCCACGGCGCGGTGACGTATGATCAGTTGAATCATGCACAAGTATTGAATAAGAACAACCACAATGGATTACTATGTTTCATAATGTTAAGACAATTGTTTAGTTACAGACAACTATCTACCAAAAGTAAGACAACTACAGACCCAAAATATAGTTACAAAAGAAGACTTCAAACAAGACAATTAAACAATTAGGATTTAGTGAGTTTCTATTCCATCCTAGCATGTTTCTTCATCTTGTTCTATCTTAGAATGGTCTCCTTAGTTGTCTCTGAAAATGTCTTAAACTTGATTACCTGAAACACGTGAAAAGTAACTGTCAACTACAGACGTAGTTGGTGAGAACAATAGGTTTAAACAATTTGTAAACATGAGTTATATGATATAAGACATAGGTAAGTTAAAGCATCATAAGATTCACACGGATGAGCTGCAACCCAAACTACATCAAGTAAGAAAATGAGTGTAAACAGTCCAATCACTGTTCGCACGACAGCCGATAATATCAAGTCCCAAACCACGTTTGGAGTTAGATAATACGTCAGCAGTTTTGATAACCATATGACACCAGACCTACAGTTGGCTTTTAAAAGCAAATTTAAAAGCCAACTCCATCCTGGATAAGAAAACAATGACACCAGACCTGCAGTTAGCTTTTAAAACAAATTTAAAAGCTAACTCCATCCTGGATAAGAAACAATGTGTCCGCTTTCCCTTGTTGTGATCACCCAGTACTAACGCTAATGAATATGATACTTGATGGGTTTATAAGTTTGTTTACAACAATGGACACCATGTTTATGAATCTTACTTTAACCGGATGTGTTAATGTCTTATTGAAAACCTGGATTTAACTCCACGAGTTGAATCCTTTGTTTATGTAACATGAAATGAATCTCTTGATTTGAATACCATGATGTGAACAACTTGATTTGAATACCATGTTTTGAACCAATGAATTTGAATACCATGTTGTGAACCACTTGTTTTGAATACCATGATGTGATGACCTTGTGTAACAACAAGGTTTATAACAAAAGAAGAGTTTATGAAACCATTTATATAAAAACATTTAACCTTTAAAAGAACATTTGAGTGAAACTATTATAAAACATTTCAAAGAACAATTTATAAATCCTTTTTATTAATAAAAGTTTAACAGTGAATAATTCCTTTAAAACAGTTGACAGTTCCTTAAACAGTTGAAGAATCCCTTGGATTCATAAGATAAACCTGTAATGCTTATGAATACACATAAACTGTACCATGAAACAAGTTTGAAATAGCGGTTTTGATCACGTGTTCCACCCCAAAACAGTTAATAAACAGTAAAAGAGGGGCTAAAGTTCTCACCTGTCTGCAGTAGACTCTGAACTAAAACAGATAGCAAGTAGTAAACAGGACTTCTAATTGTTTCCTATAACATTGTAATCATACATAAGATATAGGATTTATAATTGTATAACTTGATTCATTGATTGACTTGTGTTCTCTTGATTATGATTGTTGTGAAAACTTGAATGTTATGATTTGAATCTCTTGATTGATCATGGGTCCAAGAAACTTATAAATTGCTCTTTGATGCATAATTCTTATGCATAAAATGATATTTGATCATAAATTTGATAGCCATTGATTACCATTTGTTGTGAAAAGATGTTCAATTGTTTTCAAGTCGTTGTGATTATGAATTGATCCCTTGATTATGTTAAGTTACTACTTAACCTATTCGTGATCAATTCACAAATATCATAAGTTGAAACCAACACTATTGGACCTTAAGCCCATAAACCATGAGGGCTTAACAAGTGCCATGGCCACTTAGATCACTTATGGGCCAATTGAAGAGGCTATTGGACCAAGGGGGTGTGATGTTGGTCCAACCACAAGTATATGGGCCATGTAAGGTCCTAAGCGATAATGGATCAATTAGTTATGTTATTAGTCCCATCAACATGTAATTAGATAGGGCCTAAGGATTTAAGTTGGCCATCAATTGTGAATGAAATCTATGTACGTTTCAAAGGTGTTATCGATCTAATTGAGAGTTTAACGGACCAACCTAACTCCATTGGGCTTAACTCACACTTATGGGCCTAGTACTAACGCGTTTGGACCAAGTAAATTGGAGTTGGGCCGAAGAGAAGGGAGGCTGCCATTTTGGGCAGCGAACCCTCTTGGGTTTAGCCTAAGGTTCGTCCAATTGGCTAAGGGTTCGGCTTAGTGGGTAGCGAACCATGCAGGGTTCGGACTTCATGGATATGGCTTCACAGGTTCGACTAACATGATGGCAGGCAAGGTTCGTGATGTTGATGACAGTTAAGGGTTCGGTAAATTGAGCAACGAACTATGCAGGTTCGTGAATCCATGAGAGTTCGGTGGTCATGCGGCGAACCATGTAGGGTTCGTGATGTATCTGGTTCGGCAAGGCTCGTGTCATGCTTGCATGGGGGGTTCGTTCGATCAGGGATGAAGGCTCGTGAGAGCCCCTAGAGTTCGGCTGGCAAACCCCACACGAACCATGCAGGGTTCGTCAATGCTAGCTGTGTACACAAGGGTTCGGCCAGGAACCTTCGTGGTTCGTTTCCTCCTGGTTCTCCCGAACCTGTTACCTGCGCCATCATCAACATATCCAACTGGTTCTAGGTCTGTAGCTAGGTCGATCTAATCATCGCAAAAGGTTACTATGCAGTCGAAACTCAAAGAATAATGTAAATAAACCGGTTATGTGTGTGACTCACGAACTCACACATGAAAACCCTAATCTCGTGATCTTACAAGCTTCGTTACCTCGATATTTGCGGAACAAATCTGCGTAAATCTTGTACTTTCGTGTAGAGTTTGTCGAGAGCTTCGCGTGGACACCAAGAACACCGAAATCCGTCGAGAAATGGGTGAGATACGTGCGTTTGAAGTTCGGTTTTCTAGAGAGAGAGGGTATACGGGATTTCTAGAGAGAGAAGTGGTGGTTGGGGAATTAAATGAGAAAATGACTCTCTTTAGAGCTTTTATAGTCCGGGTAGTATCGGGTTCGTTTCGGTTGCTCGGTTCGGGGTTCCGAAACGTAACGCGTATTTTACGCGGTTTTAAAATAAAATAGTTGTTAAACTCATTTAAATGATGAGTTTCAAAATTGTAAAAATATAAAATAATTAATTTAATTATTTTTACTCTTCGTGTGTTGTCGGATCGTTAAACATTCGAAATTACGTGTATACCCGCAATCGCGTACGTTTTCCGATCGTATTAATTATTTAAAGTCGTTTAATCGTAATTATAAGTTCAACATTCGTATTATTATGGATCGTCACCCACAACTATACTCAGTCTCGCTTACAGATTACGATCTTTGTTGAATTAATTAAATGTCATAGTATTCGTCTCGACACTACGCACCAACACTAACCTGTTACACCGAACGCAGTATATGTATAGGGCTCACTCTCGCTGCCCACCACTGTTTCGATATAACAAGTTACTGTTCTTGCCTAGTGAAATCGACTGTAAATAATAATACATACTTGTTTCCTGATTACTAAGATCCTGTAACACACAAGCACACATTTTGAACATACGAATCACATTGATGAACTGAACCATGAATAGACACTGTTCTAACACTGTTTACAACTACATGACTATATGCACAAATGTTACAGTCTCCCCTAGTTAAGGGAATTTCGTCCCGAAATTAACTAGCCGAAGATACTGTAAAAAGATGAGGGTACTTAAGCTTCATCTGGTCTTCACGTTCCCAGGTGAACTCAGCACCGCGTTTGCCCTCCCATCGCACTTTCACGATCGGGATACGGCTGCGTTTAAGTTTCTTGACCCCATGATCCATGATCTCAACTGGACGTTCTATGAATTGCATGTTATTCTGAATCTGTATGTCTTCCAGTGGAATCTGAACATCATGATCCGCCAAGCATTTCTTAAGATTCGATATATGAAAAGTATCGTGAACATTGCTTAGCTCCACTGGAAGTTTGAGTTTGTAGGCTACGGGACCAATCCGTTCCAGGATCTCAAAAGGTCCAACGTACCTTGGTGCAAGTTTCCCTTTCTTCCCGAATCGGACAACGCCTTTCCAGGGAGAAACTTTGAGTAAGACTCGGTCACCAACTTGAAACTCAAGCGGTTTCCGACGACGATCAGCATAACTCTTCTGCCGATCTCGTGCGGCCTTAAGCCGTGACTGAATGATTGTGATTTTGTCTGATGTTTCCTGAATGAGTTCTGGTCCTACGACCTGTGAGTCACCAATCTCGGTCCAACAGACCGGTGATCGGCACTTTCTACCATATAGAGCCTCGAATGGTGCACATTGAATGCTCGTATGATAGCTATTGTTATATGAAAACTCAATGAGTGGTAGATGAGTGTCCCAACTTCCACCGAAGTCAATGACACAAGAACGAAGCATGTCCTCAAGTGTTTGGATAGTCCTTTCGCTTTGGCCGTCGGTTTGGGGATGATATGCCGTGCTAAGATTAACACGCGTTCCCAAAGCCTTTTGCAATGATTGCCAAAAGCGAGAAGTGAAACGACTATCACGATCAGATATGATTGATGTTGGTGTACCATGACGTGCAATGATTTCGTTGATGTACAATGTGGATAACTTCTCCATCTTGTAATCCTCTCGGATAGGGAGAAAATGAGCAGATTTGGTGAGTCGATCAACGATCACCCAAATCGAATCGAAACCTCGCGGAGTTCTCGGCAACTTTGTTATGAAATCCATGGAAATTTGCTCCCATTTCCATTGAGGAATTTCAGGTTGCTGCAGAAGTCCCGAAGGCTTTTGATGTTCTGCTTTGACCTTTGAACATGTAAGACATTTTCCCACGTACAGTGCTATGTCTTTCTTCATCCCTGGCCACCAGTAAGATGTCCTCAAGTCTTGATACATCTTGTCGGCTCCAGGATGAACTGAGTATCGCGACTTATGTGCCTCATCACAGATGAGCGTGCGCAATTCTTCAGACCTTGGAATCCAAATGCGGCCATTGAGATATAACAACCCATCAGCTCGAGGTTCTAGTTTCTTCTCAATGCCACAATCCAAGTCTGTCTTGAGTTGATTGTTTGTTACTACTTGTTGTTGTGCAATACGAATCAAGTCTTTCAAGTTTGGCTGTGTGTTGATCTCCATGGCTCTTACACGAATCGGTTTGACTGGTTCCTTGCGACTAAGAGCATCCGCCACCACATTGGCTTTACCCGGATGGTAACGAATCTCGCAGTCGTAATCAGTTAGAAGCTCAACCCAACGTCGTTGTCTCATGTTGAGTTCTTTCTGATTGAGAATGTGTTGCAGGATCTTGTGGTCTGTATAGATAACACATTTAGTACCATACAGGTAGTGTCTCCAAATCTTCAATGCAAAGACCACAGCCCCTAACTCAAGGTCATGAGTAGTGTAATTCTTCTCGTGAACCTTAAGTTGTCTTGAAGCATAAGCAATGACCTTGTCCCGTTGCATAAGTACACAACCAAGACCAAGGTTTGAAGCATCACAGTAGACAATGAAATCATCACTGCCTTCTGGAAGACTAAGGATAGGGGAGTTGCATAACTTCTGTTTAAGAAGTTGAAATGCATCTTCCTGTTTCTGTCCCCATATAAAGGCTTGACTTTTCTGAGTCAGTGTAGTGAGTGGCAAAGCAATCTTAGAGAAATTCGCAATGAATCTCCTATAATAACCTGCCAGACCCAGAAATGAACGAATCTCTGTTGGAGTAGATGGAGTAGTCCAGTTCTTAATCACCTCAATCTTTGCTGGATCTACATGTATTCCATCCCTGTTTATGACATGTCCTAAGAAGTGAACTTCCTTTAGCCAAAATTCACACTTTGAGAATTTAGCATAAAGATGTTCCTCTCTTAGTAGTTCTAAGACTTTCCTCAAATGATCCCCATGTTCTTGTTCTGACTTGGAATAAATCAGGATATCATCAATAAAGACAATAACAAACTGATCTAAATATGGCCTGCAGACTCGATTCATCAAGTCCATGAACACTGCGGGTGCATTGGTCAGCCCAAATGGCATAACCACAAACTCATAGTGTCCATATCGAGTCCTAAACGCTGTCTTTGGTATATCCTCATCATTTACTCGTAACTGATGATACCCGGATCGTAAATCAATCTTAGAGAAGCAAGTTGCTCCCTGTAATTGATCAAATAGATCATCGATCCTAGGTAGAGGATATCTGTTCTTGATTGTTAACTTATTCAGCTCACGATAATCTATGTACATGCGAAATGAACCGTCTTTCTTCTTGACAAATAGAACCGGAGCTCCCCATGGAGAGAAACTCGGTCTAATGAAACCTTTGTCTAAAAGTTCCTGAAGCTGACTAGACAGTTCCTGCATCTCATATGGTGCTAATCGATACGGTGATTTCGCCACTGGGTTTGCTCCAGGGACGAGATCAATTCTAAACTCCACTTGTCGGACTGGTGGTAGTCCAGGCAAGTCTTCTGGAAATACATCTGGATAATCTTTGATAACTGGAACATCTCCAACTGCTTTCTTTTCAGGTTTATTTTCCACCACGTGAGCTAGGAAAGCATAATATTCCTTCTTCAAGTACTTCCTCGCCTTGATGCACGATACAATCTTCAATCCGCGGCATGGTTTCTCGCCGTAGACTATCATCGTTTCGCCAGACGGTAAGGGGATTCGGATAAGTTTCTCCGAGCATATGATTTCAGCATTGTTTTTGGATAACCAATCCATTCCTACTACTACTTCAAAGCTTCCGAGGGTCATAGGAATAAGATCGATGGTAAAGAGATGGTCATTTAGTCTTAGCTCACAAGCATTAATGATGGAATCTACAACTATAGTCTTACCATTCGCTACTTCTACAGTATAGGGAGCAGTAAGTGTGGATAGTTGCATATTAAGCAAAGAAGCAGTATGAGCAGAGATAAAACTTTTATCAGCGCCAGTATCAAATATGATAGGAACATAGTGATCATTGATAAGAAATGTACCCGTGATGACTGCCGGCTCTTCACGTGCTTCAGCAGTTCCAATCACAAAAGCACGAGCAGCAGCAGTATTGTTATTGAGTTTTGGACACTGGTTTCTGAAGTGTCCCTCTGCCCCACAATTATAACAGGCCCTTCCACCTGTAGTAATATGAGTCGTGGTAGCAGTTGTTGCAGCAGCAAGATGAGTAGATCTACAAGTAGCTGCAAAGTGTCCCATACGCCCACACTTGAGACACTTTCTGCATGGAGTATTGGGCAGATGATGGTACTGGCATTTGGTGCAGAGTGGAAATGAGCCAGTGTACTGCTTTCTGACATTAGCAGGTTGTGGCATAGCAGTGAGGGAAGTAGCATGAGTAGGTGCAGCCGCAGTCAACGCTGCAAAGTTCTTGATTGTCTTCTGTTTCTTTTTCTTATGATGGTGCTGTTCAGGCTTTTTGCCATCTTCAATCTGTGCTCTCTTGAATCCCTTTCGGGTGAGCACACCAGATTTCACATACTCCTCAGTAAGAGTAGCACCAAGTTGGATTGCCGCCTCAAGAGTAGTAGGGTTATTACCCATGACCGTTCCTCTGACAACCAAGGGCAACCCTTCAATGTATTTCTCTATCCTGCGGGGTAGAGGAGTAACCAAGTGAGGTACGAGGATACACAACTCATGGAACCGAGTTGTATACTTTGCGTTTTCACCACTATCCTGCACCAAGTTCCACATCTCCACTTCCAGTTTCTTTAGCTCGTGACGTGGACAAAACTTTTCCACCAGTAAATTCTTGAATCCATCCCATGGTAAGGCTAGAGCGACTTCACGTCCTCTGGTGTTCTTTTCAGAGTTCCACCAGGTAAGTGCGCCCTTATGAAATGCACTCGAGGCCATCTTGACCTTTAGATTTTCAGGGCATCCAGTGAAATCGAGAATGTCTTCGATACTTTCCAGCCATTGCAGCAGGCCGGTAGCTCCTTCAGTACCTGAGTACTTAGGAGGCTTAGCATCGTTGAACTGCTTGAATGTGAAGTTAGCAGTTCCAGTAGTTGTAGCATTTGAGTTATGTGCTGAATCACTAGTACTTCCCCGAAGATTCTGGGTAATATCAGTGACCATGCCAGGGATTACTTCCCTCATATGAACAGCAATAGCTCGAGCAATCTTGTTGATCTCATCATCATTACCACTTGTCGAGTCCCCAGCATTAGGGTCACGTCGAGGAGGCATTCTACGAATAGAAGCCACAAGCGGGTCAGTAATGAGAATGGATACAATTGAATTTTCATGATAAGGTCAGTAATATATCCATACTACTAGTATTATCATTCAATTGTAATATGATCCAGTACACGTATAAGTCATCAACTTATTTGCATACTTATCATGTGAATATGTACGATGTCTTATGATCTCACCACCAAATCTACACACTGACACTTTCCCGATATACCGAAAATAGCTTATATATAGGGCTCACTCTCGCTGCCCACCACCGTTTCGGTATACCACGATCATGCCCTTGCTAGCATTTGGCATCACGTTTGTACTGATTTCCAAGTGTGTTCCATTGATTAAGAATCCCATGATCTTTGATCAACTTGAACTATGATTGATTCCATGATTGAACTATGATTGTGTTATGCGTGCACCTACTAACAGTTGTCAACATGTAGAACCTAATCATATGTGTGTTCTACACTATCCCGTTAACCTATGTTAGTAAGTACCAATGATGTAATCACTTAAGAATTTCACTTAAGGTTTACATTGAAGGAATGTTCACAACTTGAGTGATTCACCATAATGTCTGGTTCATCCAAGTTTGAATTCCACTATGATTTGATTCACCAATGATTGTTTCCCAAATGTTTGTACCCCATGTGTTTGACTAATGATCCATGTGTCCAGTTGATCCCGAATCCTCACTCCAAATACAAACGCCGGATTCCCCCTAACATACTGAAATAAGCTTATATATAGGGTAAGCTCTCACCGACCCACCACTTACCTCAACACATCAGCGTTAATCCGTCGTCTATATTTGGGGCTAAGATTCCAACTGTTGATTGATTATGATTGTTTCATGATTTCTCTTGTTCTGTGACTATGATAATGATTATGTAAACCATGGTTCTTAATTTACTAAAAATTAAAACCTTAGGTTTCTGTATATGTGTCCTAGGTTAATTAACCTAGGTTCTCAATACCTACAGTATCGAGTATAATGATCTCTTGTGAGAACTTCAACTAAAGAATACTGTTACACAGATTCTAAGTTATAAAGTTCCTATGATAATGAACACCTGATAATGATACCAATGATAACAATGACAAGGATTTCAAATCAAGATTCTAAATTAATATATCTTGACCTTTGAATTCCTATAGTGAATATGACAAGGACTTTAGATCAAAGATAACAATCTTTGCCTCTAAATCCCATAATGAATATGACAAGGACTTTAGATCAAAGATAACAATCTTTGCCTCTAAATCCCATAATGAATATGACAAGGACTTTAGATCAAAGATAACAATCTTTGCCTCTAAATCCCATAATGAATATGACAAGGACTTTAGATCAAAGATAACAATCTTTGCCTCTAAATCCCATAATGAATATGACAAGGACTTTAGATCAAAGATAACAATCTTTGCCTCTAAATCCCATAATGAATATGACAAGAAATTCATATCAAAGATACTGAAACTACAGATCTTTGCCTCTGAATTTCTATAATGATCTCTGTGTGAGAATTTCAGATCAAGGATACTAAGAATACAGATCCTTGCCTCTGAAATCCTTAATGCATATGTGTGAGAATTTAATTCGGTTTCTAACATTATAGAAGTCCGATTCAAATTCTTTGACTCGATGTCTAATCTTAGTAAAATGTCCTAAGATCTTTCAAGCTTAATGTAGACTTAATGCTTACTTAAGTTACTTAGATCCTAAGTATCCTCAAGCCTATAGCACTTAGTCCTATTGGGTAGCTTAGGTTATAGTCTAGGTCATTAAACATTGGGTTTTTCCTAGTTCTCTACAACCTTGGCTCTGATACCAACCTGTCACACCCCTGCGCCGCGTGCGGAATCCACGGCGCGGTGACGTATGATCAGTTGAATCATGCACAAGTATTGAATAAGAACAACCACAATGGATTACTATGTTTCATAATGTTAAGACAATTGTTTAGTTACAGACAACTATCTACCAAAAGTAAGACAACTACAGACCCAAAATATAGTTACAAAAGAAGACTTCAAACAAGACAATTAAACAATTAGGATTTAGTGAGTTTCTATTCCATCCTAGCATGTTTCTTCATCTTGTTCTATCTTAGAATGGTCTCCTTAGTTGTCTCTGAAAATGTCTTAAACTTGATTACCTGAAACACGTGAAAAGTAACTGTCAACTACAGACGTAGTTGGTGAGAACAATAGGTTTAAACAATTTGTAAACATGAGTTATATGATATAAGACATAGGTAAGTTAAAGCATCATAAGATTCACACGGATGAGCTGCAACCCAAACTACATCAAGTAAGAAAATGAGTGTAAACAGTCCAATCACTGTTCGCACGACAGCCGATAATATCAAGTCCCAAACCACGTTTGGAGTTAGATAATACGTCAGCAGTTTTGATAACCATATGACACCAGACCTACAGTTGGCTTTTAAAAGCAAATTTAAAAGCCAACTCCATCCTGGATAAGAAAACAATGACACCAGACCTGCAGTTAGCTTTTAAAACAAATTTAAAAGCTAACTCCATCCTGGATAAGAAACAATGTGTCCGCTTTCCCTTGTTGTGATCACCCAGTACTAACGCTAATGAATATGATACTTGATGGGTTTATAAGTTTGTTTACAACAATGGACACCATGTTTATGAATCTTACTTTAACCGGATGTGTTAATGTCTTATTGAAAACCTGGATTTAACTCCACGAGTTGAATCCTTTGTTTATGTAACATGAAATGAATCTCTTGATTTGAATACCATGATGTGAACAACTTGATTTGAATACCATGTTTTGAACCAATGAATTTGAATACCATGTTGTGAACCACTTGTTTTGAATACCATGATGTGATGACCTTGTGTAACAACAAGGTTTATAACAAAAGAAGAGTTTATGAAACCATTTATATAAAAACATTTAACCTTTAAAAGAACATTTGAGTGAAACTATTATAAAACATTTCAAAGAACAATTTATAAATCCTTTTTATTAATAAAAGTTTAACAGTGAATAATTCCTTTAAAACAGTTGACAGTTCCTTAAACAGTTGAAGAATCCCTTGGATTCATAAGATAAACCTGTAATGCTTATGAATACACATAAACTGTACCATGAAACAAGTTTGAAATAGCGGTTTTGATCACGTGTTCCACCCCAAAACAGTTAATAAACAGTAAAAGAGGGGCTAAAGTTCTCACCTGTCTGCAGTAGACTCTGAACTAAAACAGATAGCAAGTAGTAAACAGGACTTCTAATTGTTTCCTATAACATTGTAATCATACATAAGATATAGGATTTATAATTGTATAACTTGATTCATTGATTGACTTGTGTTCTCTTGATTATGATTGTTGTGAAAACTTGAATGTTATGATTTGAATCTCTTGATTGATCATGGGTCCAAGAAACTTATAAATTGCTCTTTGATGCATAATTCTTATGCATAAAATGATATTTGATCATAAATTTGATAGCCATTGATTACCATTTGTTGTGAAAAGATGTTCAATTGTTTTCAAGTCGTTGTGATTATGAATTGATCCCTTGATTATGTTAAGTTACTACTTAACCTATTCGTGATCAATTCACAAATATCATAAGTTGAAACCAACACTATTGGACCTTAAGCCCATAAACCATGAGGGCTTAACAAGTGCCATGGCCACTTAGATCACTTATGGGCCAATTGAAGAGGCTATTGGACCAAGGGGGTGTGATGTTGGTCCAACCACAAGTATATGGGCCATGTAAGGTCCTAAGCGATAATGGATCAATTAGTTATGTTATTAGTCCCATCAACATGTAATTAGATAGGGCCTAAGGATTTAAGTTGGCCATCAATTGTGAATGAAATCTATGTACGTTTCAAAGGTGTTATCGATCTAATTGAGAGTTTAACGGACCAACCTAACTCCATTGGGCTTAACTCACACTTATGGGCCTAGTACTAACGCGTTTGGACCAAGTAAATTGGAGTTGGGCCGAAGAGAAGGGAGGCTGCCATTTTGGGCAGCGAACCCTCTTGGGTTTAGCCTAAGGTTCGTCCAATTGGCTAAGGGTTCGGCTTAGTGGGTAGCGAACCATGCAGGGTTCGGCCTTCATGGATATGGCTTCACAGGTTCGACTAACATGATGGCAGGCAAGGTTCGTGATGTTGATGACAGTTAAGGGTTCGGTAAATTGAGCAACGAACTATGCAGGTTCGTGAATCCATGAGAGTTCGGTGGTCATGCGGCGAACCATGTAGGGTTCGTGATGTATCTGGTTCGGCAAGGCTCGTGTCATGCTTGCATGGGGGGTTCGTTCGATCAGGGATGAAGGCTCGTGAGAGCCCCTAGAGTTCGGCTGGCAAACCCCACACGAACCATGCAGGGTTCGTCAATGCTAGCTGTGTACACAAGGGTTCGGCCAGGAACCTTCGTGGTTCGTTTCCTCCTGGTTCTCCCGAACCTGTTACCTGCGCCATCATCAACATATCCAACTGGTTCTAGGTCTGTAGCTAGGTCGATCTAATCATCGCAAAAGGTTACTATGCAGTCGAAACTCAAAGAATAATGTAAATAAACCGGTTATGTGTGTGACTCACGAACTCACACATGAAAACCCTAATCTCGTGATCTTACAAGCTTCGTTACCTCGATATTTGCGGAACAAATCTGCGTAAATCTTGTACTTTCGTGTAGAGTTTGTCGAGAGCTTCGCGTGGACACCAAGAACACCGAAATCCGTCGAGAAATGGGTGAGATACGTGCGTTTGAAGTTCGGTTTTCTAGAGAGAGAGGGTATACGGGATTTCTAGAGAGAGAAGTGGTGGTTGGGGAATTAAATGAGAAAATGACTCTCTTTAGAGCTTTTATAGTCCGGGTAGTATCCGGGTTCGTTTCGGTTGCTCGGTTCGGGGTTCCGAAACGTAACGCGTATTTTACGCGGTTTTAAAATAAAATAGTTGTTAAACTCATTTAAATGATGAGTTTCAAAATTGTAAAAATATAAAATAATTAATTTAATTATTTTTACTCTTCGTGTGTTGTCGGATCGTTAAACATTCGAAATTACGTGTATACCCGCAATCGCGTACGTTTTCCGATCGTATTAATTATTTAAAGTCGTTTAATCGTAATTATAAGTTCAACATTCGTATTATTATGGATCGTCACCCACAACTATACTCAGTCTCGCTTACAGATTACGATCTTTGTTGAATTAATTAAATGTCATAGTATTCGTCTCGACACTACGCACCAACACTAACCTGTTACACCGAACGCAGTATATGTATAGGGCTCACTCTCGCTGCCCACCACTGTTTCGATATAACAAGTTACTGTTCTTGCCTAGTGAAATCGACTGTAAATAATAATACATACTTGTTTCCTGATTACTAAGATCCTGTAACACACAAGCACACATTTTGAACATACGAATCACATTGATGAACTGAACCATGAATAGACACTGTTCTAACACTGTTTACAACTACATGACTATATGCACAAATGTTACATGTGATCCCAGAGATGATGAACCGTATCAACAACAATAACAGCAACAACGTTTCCAACTCATCTGGAGAAGGCAGCGGTAACACCCGTCAGCAACAGGACTATGCCTACAAGAACTTTGTAGGTTGCAAGCCTCCCAGTTTTAGTGGCAGTGAGGGTGCCGTTGGATTAATCCAGTGGATTGAGAAGATGGAAACCACCCTTGACATCAGTGGCTGTCCTGAGCAAAACAAAGTCAAATATGCTGCGGGATCATTTCACAAGCGAGCGTTAACTTGGTGGAACGCTCAAGTTTCGATCAGAGGCCGAGATGAGGCCCATTCTATGCTTTGGGATGATTTCAAGGCGATGCAGAGGGCAGAGTTTTGCCCAAGAAATGAACTGAAAAGGTTGAGACAGAACTGCTCAACCTAGTCATGGTTGGCTCTGGGCATCTGGCCTACACCACCCGATTTCATGAACTGGCTACCTTGGCACTGGATGTGGTGCCAACATTAGAGAAGAGAATCGAACGGTATGTTGGGGGACTGCCGTCCTGCATTCAAGGGCATGTGATGTCTGCTCACCCTACTACCATGGAACTGGCTGTTACACTGTCAGCATCTCTGACAGATATGATGGTTGCTGCGGGGCATTTCAAGAAAGAGGCTGACTCAGCCAAAGCTGGAACTTCAAAGAAGTCGGACAAGAGGCCAGCTAAGAAACAAAAGGCGGCCAGAGACTTTGCTGCCACCACTCAAGCCCTAATGCTTAACCAGCCACCACCACTGCAGATCAGAAAGCCCTACACTAGCACTGCACCTTTGTGCAACACTTGCCAGTATCATCATGAACCAAACACTCAGTGCAAGCAATGCACAAACTGTGGAAAGTTTGGTCACTGGGCCAATCGTTGTAGGAGCACGGGAGCTCCGAACATAAACAACAATGCAGCTACTACTGCTGCTGCTGATCACAGGTCTTGCTACAACTGTGGCGAGCCTGGACACTTTTCTCGGGATTGTCCCAAGAGAAATCAACAAAAGGCTCAAGCACCAAGAGGACGAGCCTTTCAGATCGGAGCAGCTGCTGCTCGACAGGACCCGAACGTGATCACGGGTACATTTCTCTTATCTGACTTCTATGCATCCATATTATTTGACACTGGTGCGGATCAGAGTTTTATCTCATCCGACTTTGCATGCCATCTTGATTATGTTAAGGAATTGTTAGACTCCCCTTATACTATTGAAATAGCAAACGGCAAACAGATCACAGTAGACACAATATTTAGGAATTGCCCACTAACACTTGGCGCTCACACATTTTCCATCAACTTGATACCGATGGAGCTGGGCAGTTTCGACATAATCATCGGAATGGATTGGCTATCTCTTAACCGAGTTGAGTTCATCTGTTCCGATAAACTACTACGTATTCCAGTGGAGAACAATGAGATTTTGGAGATTCGTGGAGACCAAGCGAAACGCAGTGTCAAGATAATATCGTGCATGAAGGCTCGTAAGTACCTCCGAAACAATGCGTTGCATTTCTAGCTCACGTGATCGAGAAAGACAAGAAGGCGATCAAGATTCAAGACGTACCAATTGTGAAAGATTATGCGGATGTATTTCCGGATGAATTACCGGGACTGCCACCTGAGAGATCAGTGCAGTTCCGAATCGATTTGATTCCGGGAGCAACTCCTGTAGCTAAGTCTCCTTATAGACTTGCACCTTCAGAAATGCAGGAGTTGTCCAATCAATTACAAGAGCTTCTCGACAAAGGATTCATCCGACCGAGCTTTTCCCCGTGGGGAGCTCCGGTTCTTTTTGTTAAGAAGAAGGATGGATCGTTCAGAATGTGCATCGATTACAGAGAGCTCAACAAACTCACCATCAAGAATTGGTACCCGTTACCGAGGATTGATGATTTGTTTGATCAGTTCAGGGAGCACAGTATTTTTCAAAGATAGACCTGAGATCAGGCTATCATCAGCTCCGGGTTCAAGAGGAAGACATACCCAAGACGAAATTTCGTACCCGATATGGTCACTACGAGTTCATGGTGATGCCATTCGGATTGACGAATGCACCGGTAGTGTTCATGGACTTAATGAACCGGGTGTGTAAGCCGTATTTAGATCAACTCGTTATTGTCTTTATTGATGATATACTGATTTATTCAAAGAACGAGAAGGAACATTAGCAGCATCTCAAAACAGTCTTGGAAATTCTGAAAGAAGAACGACTCTATGCCAAATTCTCCAAGTGCGAATTTTGGTTAAGAGAAGTTCAATTCTTGGGTCATGTGATTAACAGTGATGGTATTCACGTGGATCCTGCCAAGATTGAAGCAATCAAGAACTGGGATATGCCTACAACACCAACAGAGATCCGATCATTCTTGGGATTGGCAGGTTATTACAGGAGATTCATTTCGAATTTCTCTAAGATAGCCTTGCCTCTCACCAAGCTCACACAGAAGTCTGAACCTTTTGTGTGGACACAGAAACAAGAGGAGGCATTCCAGACACTGAAACAAAGATTGTGCAATTCTCCAATCTTAACACTCCCAGAAGGCAATGATGACTTTGTAGTTTATTGTGATGCTTCCCATCAGGGACTCGGATGTGTTTTGATGCAACGAGACAAAGTCATTGCTTATGCCTCACGACAACTGAAGATACACGAGAAGAATTACACAACACACGGTCTCGAACTGGGAGCTGTTGTCTTTGCTTTAAAGATTTGGAGACACTACCTTTATGGTACTAAATGCACTATCTTCACAGATCACAAGAGTTTACAGCATATATTTGATCAGAAGGAGCTTAACATGAGATGGAGACGTTGGGTTGAGCTCCTGAACGACTACGATTTTGTGAACAAATATCATCCGGGCAAAGCAAATGTTGTTGTAGATGCTTTGAGTCGGAAGGAAAGAGTCAAACCCCTGCGCGTTCGAGCAATGGGAATGACTGTGCAAACAAGTTTGAAATAACACATCATATGAGCACAACAAGATGTAGTGACAAGAGACAATTTGAAACGCGAACTCGATTGTGGAGCCGAGAAACATTTCAAGAGAAAAAAAGATGGAGTTATCTATTATCTGGAACGTGTTTGGATTCCAGCAGTAGATGAACCTCAAACACTCATGCTTGACGGGGCACACAAGACACATTATTCAGTTCATCCTGGTGCCGATAAGATGTACCAAGATCTTAGGTCGTTTTATTGGTGGCCGGGTATGAAGAAAGATGTTGCCACTTATGTTGGCAAATGCATCACATGTGCCAAAGTCAAAGCTGAACACCAGAAACCTTCGGGTTTGCTGGAACAACCGGAGATACCACAATGGAAGTGGGAACAAATAGCTATGGATTTCATTGCCAAGCTACCCCGCACTTCCAGCGGATACGATTCTATTTGGGTCATCATTGATAGGTTGACCAAGTCCACACACTTCTTGCCGATCAGAGAGACATATAAGATGGAGAAACTAGCGAGACTTTATGTCGATGAAATAGTAGTAAGGCACGGGGTGCCATTGTCTATTATTTCAGACTGGGACAGTCGATTTACTTCGCGGTTCTTGCAATCATTGCAACAATCCCTAGGGACAAGTGTCAACTTGAGCACCGCTTATCATCCACAAACAGATGGACAAAGCGAGCGCACCATTCAAACCCTAGAGGATATGTTGAGGACATGCATCCTAGACTTCGGTGGAAGTTGGGACACACACTTACCACTCATTGAGTTCTCCTACAACAATAGCTACCATAGCAGCATTGAATGTGCTCCGTTTGAAGCACTTTATGGTAGAAAATGTCGGTCTCCAATCTGTTGGACCGAAGTGGGAGATAACAGAATCACTGGGCCTGAACTTATTCAGGAAACTACTGATAAGATTGCCCAGATACAACAGAGATTACAAGCATCACGTAGTCGCCAAAAGAGTTACGCCGACAAACGGCGCAAGCCTTTGGAACTCGATGTGGGTGACCGAGTCATGTTGAAAGTGTCCCCATGGAAAGGCGTAGTTCGGTTTGGGGCTAAAGGCAAGCTAGCACCTAGGTATGTCGGACCGTTTGAGATTACTCAACGCATAGGTCCTGTGGCATATAGACTCAGACTCCCTGATGAGCTCAGTGGAGTACACGATGTGTTTCAAGTATCAAATCTCAAAAGGTGCTTAGCAGATGAAACATTGATCATACCATTGGAAGAGATACAAATCGATGAGCAACTACATTTCATTAAAGAACCTGTAGAGATAATGGAACGTGAAGTTAAGAAACTGAAACGAAGCCGTATCCCTATCGTAAAGGTTCGATGGAACTCCAAGCGTGGAGCAGAATTTACTTGGGAGCGCGAGGACAATATGAAAACAAAGTATCCCCACCTGTTCGAGAAGTAAAGCCCGACTTTTATGCTTAAATTTCGGGACGAAATTTCTTTAACAAGGGGAGACTGTGACAACTAGTACCTGACCGGCCGGCAAGTCCGTACGGTACGTGTACTTTCAACAGTAACTATGTGTAATTACATGTGTATAAACAGTACTTGTATTAACAGAAATCTAAATACAAGAAACAGTTGTACGTATTTTCGTGTAAACTTAAATATTGTAAGTACAACACGCATTTGAAACATTAGTTGTGTGTATTTAAGTTAGAACTTAAGTACAGTTAGCACAACAAACCATGAGAAACAACAGAGTTCAAACAAATAACAAGAACAAATCGTTTGCGATCTGATATCCATAGATGACAGGAATCATATGGCCGACAAATCAGGATGAAAACAATGTGATAACAGGATGTTTAGTTGAGTCCGACAGTGAGGAAACACAATTCAAAACAATATTGCAGTGTCGTTTCAGAATAACAAACTGACAGTGTGTTTGCGTGGGTGACGATTCACACAAACATATCTGTGAGTTTAACGTTCTGAAATGATGACTGAAAAGTAGAAAACAAAAGTCGGAAAGCAAAACCATCGTCGTGTTCGTTCGAACGACGATTCGAACGAATACGCGCGATGGTGACGCGATTTAACGAAACGAAAAAGAAACACGACACGAACAAAATTAATCTAATAAAATAAAATAAATAACATTTTACGATTTTGAAACTCATCAAATAATTAAAATAATCTTTCTTTTATTTATTACAAATAAACTACGCGTAAATTTCCGAAAACGCAACGAAATCGCTAACCGAGCAACCGAAACAAACCCAAATACCCTCGGGGTATAAAAGCCACAAATGAGGGCATTTATTTCATTTCCAATCAGCCCTTTCTCTCTCTAAACCCACATTTCCGCAACCTCTCTCTCTAGAAAGTTCAAGCTTCACACACGCGTATCTTGCTCGTTTCTTGGCCAAATCGCGCGTTCTTGGTGTCCACGCGTAGCTCTTGACGTCCTCTACCTAGAAGTACAAGGGATCTGAGGTTTTCACAGGTCAAAATCGAGGTATGCTCCATAGAAGGTCGCGGGATTAGGGTTTTGTTTGTCCTTGACTCGACCCAACCATGTAACCGGTTAAACTCATACTATTTCGAACCACACACCATCGAGAACCCATTACCATTTAACAATCTCTACATGGTCAGCTCTAAAAACTACAGTGCTCGATGAGGAGGATGCTGGGGCCGCGACATGTTCGTTGGGGGAGGAGTGGCCGAACCATCGGGAGTCAGCCGAACCCTTTGGGGCCTCACGAACCCACGAACACACGAGACGAACCTTGGGTCGGTGAACTATCTTACATGTCACGAACCTTCCTTTCTATACAAGTTCGCGAGCCTCCGACGAATCCATGCATAGGGTGCATGGCGAACCTTAGTACTTCATGGCTGAACCATCCTCAAGTCACGAGCCTTTGATTGCATAACCAGCCGAACCCTTTTGACATCCACGAATCCTGCTAATGTTCAGGGCCTGAGTCATGAACCTTATGAATTCCGGCGAACCTGGACACCATCATCGACGAACCTCCATGCCAGCGAACCCTTGATCAACTGCCGAACCATTGGGTCTTGGCAAACCCATGCACGAACCCTTAGCAACTAGAACTTGGCCGAACCTCTGCATGGATGTGTCCGAACCTTTCTACCGTCCCGAGCCTTCTACACGAACCTTTTTGGCCACCTTTAGCCGAACCTGTGGTTCTCTTTTTGCCGAACCCATGTTAGCCGGCCCCAAGGTTCGCTGCCTTGGGGACCAATTTCTTTGAGTTGTTGATCGGACCAAACAACCTGCCCAACCGCCTATCACCTTCGGCCCAACACACAAAGATTCGATCCATGTAAATTCCTTGGGCCCATGAGTTGACCATCACACCTATAGTTCGACCCAAATTGTATTATCATCGGCCCAAGAGTGATCCTTGAGGCCCATGTGATTTGTCGGCCCATTCATATATTTGGTCAAGGGATGATACTTGACCCGCTCTAACATAACCGGCCCAAGGCCAAAGGACCACCCGACTCAATAGTGATGTGATTCGGCCCATGCTAAGTGATGGTCATCTAATTCAAATAATGAATAAACATAGGAAATTTGTGTAGGTTATAAACGACATGGGAATTGATTTAAAATACTACAAGAGGATAGGTTAATATAATGAACCTTACTAACCCAAAGATTTCCATATTTGCAAAGTTATAATCTATACTCCTAACTAATATGTTAGAACAAAGTAGAAAACATTCAAGAATGAGTTAGGATCAAACACACGACATATGGGCATTATGATGATGATGATAAATCACAATAAGAGCGGGGTCGAATCATATCCAAGACGCACAAGTGTTAGCCAACTTCATGGCTAACACACATACGCGAACACAAAAACGATTACTCTCAATACTTATAAGTTACAACAACATGCAATCATTACAGGAACGTGAAAGCTACTACAAGAACAACAAAGAGCGCGTGCATTCTTTATTTTAAGCTAAGTCAACCATTTCAGACACAAGGTGAGTTCATATGCCCCTTTTCTTTAATCTTAACTGATTTTAAACTCTCGGGGCTGAGAAACATGCTTACTTTTACTTGTTTAAAAGTTTTGCTTAACATATTGCTATTACATTGATTTTAGATAATAATAAATTGCTTGTTATCGCTTATCATTGTATGCATGCTTGTATGATCATGATATGACAGGGATAATCAGATGAACAAAATAATATATCTTATTAGTTCATCAACACATTAGAATAACATAGTTGTAAGATTTTATCTTATAACACTTAGTTATTTTTACATAAACAAACATTGGAACAATCACAGGAAAACATATGAATGTTACAAAGATATTATATATCTTCATGATAACCACATCATTCACACAATAATTAACATAATGTAATGAGACAAGTTCTTATTTAACCTTGTTAATAACACGGAGAACATATGACTTTGAGAACAATAACACGGATGAACACAATTACAATTAGTTACTATTGACCTGTTGTATTATATCACTTCAATCATGTGCCATTTATACAAGTTGATCATGTAAGCCCCTATAATTCGCTGACCAGTTAGTTTGACGTGACTAAACCGACGATAGCTTAGTGGTACCATAGGTTTGACAAACCTCTAGCTTGTAGGGCTAGTATGTTGATAGTATCGATTCATTGGCCGGTAACGTATGACCGGTGACAGGGCGACTTCAAGTCAGGTTCTGGAAACCGACACATGGGGATATTAATCTGCAGTGATAAGTAATATTTAAAAGTGAATCAAAAGTTAACCCCACAATCAATAGAATAATACAAGGAACAGATTTATAAATCTAATATCCTTAATACATATGATGGTTATCAATACTTCGGTTTGATAACTGTAACTTCATTATATTATTATTCTACACATGATATCACAGGTGATAAAAAATGAGGCAAACATGTGAATTGGGAATGGAAATCAATATTTGTATTGCAAGTAGTGTGGAGTTCTAGTAGTGATGTGGTGGGAAGTTGGCTAGGGCTTGGTTCCCTTACATATGCCCTATATATAAGCATCACTACTAGGATGATAGATTACTTGTGAATATAACTATTGAGAAGCCATTGGGAGAACAGGTGAAACAAATAACATACAAGTAACAGTTTTAACATTGTGAATGTGCATGTGAATGAATCAAGGTTTTCAATTAACAAACTTATGAACTCACCAACCTAGTGTTGACTTTGTTTAAATGCATGTTTTCTTAGGTGATGAACATGTGTAGCTACTTATATGCACAGATTAGCTAGTGGACTTTTAGAAGACCTAGCTACTTTTGATGTTGCATACTTTCGATGACAAAACAATGAATCATCTTTTGTATATCTTGTGCAGATACAAGATATAGTTACATTGATTCTTTTTGGTAGATTTACTTGATTAAATTATGAACGATACATTGTAATTTAATCTTGTAATTCTATATCATGGATGTGTTAGCATTTCTCATTTATTTATCATGTGCTATGTAAACAATCTGATCATTTGATTATCACTCACGATATCGCGCCCCGGGAACCTTACGCCGGACGGGAAAACCCGATCCGTTCCCGCCGGCTCGGGGTGTGACAATTAGTTTACTTATTTTGTTAAAATAACGTTTAAACCGTCGGAATGATTAACTTCAAATGAAAACTTTGAGCCGAGGACTCCTTCGGAACAGCCTCTCTATCCAACTGGGATAGGGGTAAGGTTTGTATCTATTCTTTCCTCGGACCTTACTGAAAAGTGAGAATATACTGGGTAAGTTTGTTTGTTTGTTTGTTTAATGTGTTCTTTTATTGTTTATTATAAAATTTTAATATGCATATAGAAATATTCAGAGATATTTTCTATCATCAAGACCAACTCAGAAAACATTCCAATGATAGTCAGCAACAAGAAAATTCTGTCAGACTTGAATAGATATCTTTACATTAATGCCTTTGTAGTTTAGGCATTTATTGTAAAAGTCAATGAAGTCATTTGAATTAATTGTAATTAATATAGCTTGGCCTGTCAAACTTTAACAGTATACTAGTTTTAACATTAGTTTGTTTCTACTATCTTGTCCAGCCTTGTATTCCTACGAGAATACATCTATACGTTTTAGTATAAATATGTTCCCTTGTAAATTGAGCTGAGCGCGGTTGTGTGCTTGAGCTAAGAGTCTTGTTCACTTTACATTTGAATGAAATATACTTTAACTTTGAATTCAAAATTTACTTGTGTATTTCAAGCTCAGCAGAATATACCATGTGAAAGTGTTGTGTAGATTACATAACCCGATCCAACAATATTAACAAACATTTAAGAAATTGCCTCCAAATACTATCCATAGATCTTTTTGCTACTAAACAGTGAAAGAATTACATGTCCATAAGCCAATACCAATGTGTTGTAACCTTCCATGGCACTCTTAACCATAGGAGCACCAGCTGCTTGAAACACATCTTTCTATTATAACATTAGTCAGATTTATAGTCAATAAATACATAAGTTCATATTGATCTACAAATTATAAACAAATACACTCAAACAGTTCTTTTATTGATATGTTTGATTTTAAATTTAGATTGTTCGAAAAAAAAACCCCAACCCAAGGGTTTCGCGATGAGATTAGGTGATAATTAACCAAAACCTATATTTTTCCAGTAAAGTATCTTCCAAATCCATGAAACTAATGGGTATTAACACTAAGCGATGGTCATAAGATATGGTTCTATAAATTTATGATACCATGATTACCAAAACATGTCCCGTTGGCAAATCGAATAAGAAAAAAAGAAATACGGACACTTCTTCAATTCAACACATTGAATAATTACAAAGCTCAAAATAAAAAACACCAACAATAGATACAATTCGACAAACCTGGCTAGATTTGGAGGTCTAATCCTCGCAATAACCTAACAAAATCCCCCATCATCAAACCCTATTTCAAATAAAATTTCCAAAACCAGATAACACTAATCAATCACTTTACTCATACCTTTACATGTGGATCTACATAAATCTGTACTTCATTTTACTGAGTTCCAAATACAGCAAATTTGTTGCAAGAAACTGAAACGTTCATCACGTTTCCAGTCGATTCCTTCACAATCGAAGGCAGTTCATCAGGTTTAACGTTCGGATCTACCGTGGAACGTTTTTAGAGTGGAATCGAGATAGTTTAGCGTTTGGACTCATCTTGTGCTTTACAGATCTGGATGGGGAAGTAGGTTTCGAATTGACGAGATGGAGATACTTCCAAATGATCGGTGCCGAGAAATCTCTGAGGTAGACATCGTAATTCCTTAATTACTATCGGATTGATGAAATCGATATAACTGTGTGTGTGGTTGTGAAGCAGATTTAAGGAGCGTTTGAGTGTGAATTTGACCTGTTGTATTATATCACTTCAATAACATATGTATTATATCACTTTGAGAACAATAACACGGATGAACACAATTACAATTAGTTACTATTGACCTGCTGTATTATATCACTTCAATCATGTGCCATTTATACAAGTTGATCATGTAAGCCCCTATAATTCGCTGACCAGTTAGTTTGACGTGACTAAACCGACGATAGCATAATGGTACCATAGGTTTGACAAACCTCTACCTTGTAGGGCTAGTATGTTGATCGTATCGATTCATTGGCCGGTAACGTATGACCGGTTACAGGGCGACTTCAAGTCAGGTTCTGGAAAGCGACACATGGTGATATTAATCTGCAGTGATAAGTAATTAATCCATCGTCTCTTGTTGATTAGTAGACTGAGTAATTTATATTCTCAAGTCATATTACTAGTAACTGTTTCGATGAGGTCTATGGATACACAAGGTGGTAGAGGTAAATCAGATGCATTGAAATCTGATTACGTGAGGATTGCAATGGATTCCTTTTAGGCTCTATGCACTTCGCATTGAGAACAAATGACAAATGGTTAACTAACACTTTTAATATTTAAAAGTGAATCAAAAGTTAACCCCACAATCAATAGAATAATACAAGGAACAGATTTATAAATCTAATATCCTTAATACATATGATGGTTATCAATACTTCGGTTTGATAACTGTAACTTCATTATATTATTATTCTACACATGATATCACAGGTGATAAAAAATGAGGCAAACATGTGAATTGGGAATGGAAATCAATAGTTGTATTGCAAGTAGTGTGGAGTTCTAGTAGTGATGTGGTGGGAAGTTGGCTAGGGCTTGGTTCCCTTACATATGCCCTATATATAAGCATCACTACTAGGATGATAGATTACTTGTGAATATAACTATTGAGAAGCCATTGGGAGAACAGGTGAAACAAATAACATACAAGTAACAGTTTTAACATTGTGAATGTGCATGTGAATGAATCAAGGTTTTCAATTAACAAACTTACGAACTCACCAACCTAATCTGACAGATTTCTGCGGTTAAAACAACGATCGGGACTTGAAAACACGATCCTTGGTGAGATTTATGACTTCTAATGGCTTTATGATGGAGTTAGGATGATAGAAAACTGAGTTTTTACGTCTAGAGGTCAAGAAGAAGTCGAATAGGAGAAGAAATGACTTTCTGGACGAATTCTGACCATAAAACTCGTCCACCGCCTCAAATTACTCCCGGGCGCATCGCCCCAACTGGGTGCATGGCCCGGGGCGTAACGCCCCACGTCATATTTCTCAAAGTTTTAGTTTTTCTTGGTTTCGCGATTCCGGGAGCATACGAACTCCGTTTTGCGCACGGTTTTCGCCTACATTCACGATTTTTCGAGCTCTTTCCAATGGTTATAATCTCAAGACCTAAAGAGTTAAAAATATTTGACCTCTTATCTATTGCTATATTCGATTCAGTGTATCTTGAAATCGGAGTCTCGTTTCACGATTTCGCTTACACTCATTTTCTTCATTTCCGAGTTATGATTCTTATGATTCTAGACATGAAATCGGTTGGTCATATATTTGAATAACCATTAGGTGATGGATGTTTCTTTGCGATCTACTAATGCCATTTTTCACATACTATCAACCCGTAATAATTAAAATCATCAAATCAACGTGGATTTCAAGCACGACCAAATGTGCTCACGTCATTAATGCCGAATTTTTCGTACGCAATTGCCACAGTCTCCTCCTGTTAGAAAATATTCGTCCCGAAATTTAGTGAAGACTTTCTTGATGACAATTGTTTATGAGAATAAATGTGGGTACTTTGCTTTCATCCGATCTTCTCGTTCCCACGTGTACTCAGGTCCACGTTGCGAGTTCCATCGCACTTTAACGATTGGTATGCGTATACGTTTCAGCACTTTCATTTCTCGATCCATTACCTCTACTGGTTCTTCGCGGAACTGAAGTTTGTCATCAATATGAATCTCTTCTAGAGGTACGATCGATGATTCATCAATTAGGCACTTCTTCAGATTGGATACATGAAAAACATCATGAATATTACTGAGTTCAAGAGGTAACTCAAGTCTGTAGGCTACTGATCCAAATCGTTCAAGAATTTTGAATGGCCCTACAAATCTTGGTGAAAGCTTACCTCTCTTTCCAAATCTGAAAATGCCTTTCCAAGGTGACACTTTCAACATTACTCGATCACCTATTTGGAATTCTAACGGTCTACGACGATTACCAGCATAACTCTTTTGACGATCGCGAGCAGCTTTAATTCGTTCTTGAATGAGTGCGATCTTATCAGTTGTTTCCTGAATGAATTCTGGGCCTATGATCTGATTTTCACCTACTTCCGACCAACAGATAGGTGATCTACACTTGCGTCCATAAAGTGCTTCGAATGGAGCGCATTGAATACTGGTATGGTAGCTGTTATTGTATGAAAATTCAACAAGTGGAACATGAATATCTCAGATACCTTCAAAATCAATCACACAGCTTCTGAGCATGTCTTCAAGAGTTTGATTTGTTCGTTCAGTCTGCACGTCGGTTTGTGGATGATAAGATGTGCTCATATTGATTTGTGTGCCCAAAGCTTTCTGAAGAGTTTGCCAAAATCGTGACATAAATCGACTATCTCTGTCGGAGATGATAGAGATGGGTACTCCGTGTCGAGATACAATCTCATTAACATAGAGTTTAGCGAGTCGATCCATAGAAAAATCTTCTCGGATGGGTAAGAAATGCGCAGATTTAGTAAGGCAATCAACGGTAACCCATATAGAGTCATGATTACGTGACGTTCTGGGTAATTTAGTAATGAAATCCATAGAAATCTGATCCTATTTCCACATAGGAATATCAGGTTGTTTTAATAACCCAGAAGGTCGTTGATGTTCAGCCTTAACTTTGAGACATGTTAAACATCGATCCACGTATTCAGCTATATGTTTCTTCATTCCAGGCCACCAGTAAAAGTCTTTAAGATCTTTATACATTTTATCAGCACCTGGATGAATAGAATACCTGGATTTGTGCGCCTCATCCAAGATAATTGTTCTAGAGTTACCGAATAAAGGAATCCACATTCGGCTTTTGAAATACAATATTCCATCATCTTTGGTATCGAGTTTCTTGTCTAATCCCCTCAGTCCCTCAGCAAAATAGTTCGTTTCTTGTAAAGCTTGTTGCTGAGCGTCTTTAATTTGAGGAGTTAGACTGGTTTGAATAATCATACCTAACGCTTTCACACGTAAAGGTTTGACTCTTTCCTCGCGACTCAAGGCATCGGCTAAGAGAAACGAATCAGCTTACCATTGCCCAACCAAAGTATAGCCCAAGTTCTGCCTTTCTGTATCAAATAAGACCTTTCTCTTTACCTGGATGATAACGAATTTCACTGTCGTAGTCATTTAAAAGTTCTACCCACCGTCTCTGTCGCATGTTCAACATTTTCTGATCTAGAATGTACTGGAGACTTTTGTGATCAGGGTATATAATACACTTGGTTCCGTACAAATAGTGTCTCCAAATCTTGAGTGCAAACACCACTGCACCAAGTTCTAGATCATGAGTGGTATAATTCTTCTCATGTATTTTCAATTGTCGAGAAGCATAAGCAATTACCTTGTCGTTCTGCATTAAAACACACCCCAGACCTTGACGAGAAGCATCACAATACACTGTGAAATTATCAGTACCTTCCGGTAGTGCCAAAATAGGTGCGTTGCAGAGTTTGTGTTTCAACAGTTGGAATGCCTCCTCCTGTTGGGAACCCCATATAAACGGTTGATTTTTCTGTGTCAATGTGGTTAATGACAAGGCTATCTTTGAAAAGTTCTTAATGAATCGGCGATAATAACCTGCCAGCCCTAAGAATTGACGTATTTCAGTTGGGTTCATGGTGTTTCCCATTGTTTCAGAGCCTTGATCTTACTGGGATCTACTTGAATACCGTTTTCATTCACTACGTGCCCAAGAAATTGAACTTCTCGTAACCAAAATTCAAACTTGGAGAATGTGGCATATAATTTCTCATGTGCCAAAAGTTCTAACATTAATTTCAAGTGTTGAGCATGTTCTTGTTGGTTTCGAGAATAAATGAGAATATCATCAATAAACACAATCACAAATTTATCCAGATAAGGTCTACAAACTCGATTTATCAGATCCATGAAAACTGCTAGTGCATTTGTTAAACCAAACGGCATTACTAAAAATTCGTAATGTCCGTATCGAGTTCTGAAAGCAGTTTTAGGAACATCATCATCATGAATTTGTAACTGATGATATCCGGATCTTAAATCGATTTTTGAAAAATAAGTAGCACCTTGCAATTGATCGAACAGATCATCAATACAAGGTAGTGGATAATGGTTTTTGATTGTCAGTTTATTGAGTTCCCGATAGTCAATGCACATTCTGAATGAACCATCCTTCTTTTTCACAAAAAGAATTGGTGCTTCACGAGGTGAGAAACTAGGTCTGAAAATATTTATCTAAAACTTCTTAGTTAATCTAAGAGTTCTCACATTTCTGAAAGTATTAGAAAATAAGGAGCTTTTATCAACTTACCATTACCAAATTTAATGGCATCTGATTTATCTAAATACATACAGGTTATGCAAGTAAAATGATCATTCTGGGAAATATTGATACATATTGGTTATTAAGAAGAAACATACCAGTGACAATATTTGCATCATACCTTGCCTTCGTTGCACTAATCTACAAAGCTCTTCCCCTAGCTTCATTCCTCTGATTAGTGTTATTGTTGTTCGGACAGTTTCTCATGAAATGGTTAGGACTTCCACACTTGAAGCACGTCCGGTTTACTTGAGTGGTTTTTCGTGGTGCTTGGTTTGGTTGTTGAGCCGGCATGTTGCAGTAACTGGTGTAGTGTCCGACTCGATTACAGTTTGCACATTCAGGACATGGTCCTGTGTGATGGAATGGACACTTACTGCATTTGGGCGCTTGCCCGACGTAAACTTTCCTCTCAAGAACAGTTGCACCATAGTTTTTCCCTACTGGTTTGCTCTGGCTAGTCTCAGCCGGAACTTTGGTTTTGGTCTTGCCAAACCACTTTCGTTTGGTACCTTTCGTGTTACTAGGTGCCTTGAACTTAGTACTGCTAGAGCTCTTCTCCTCCATCATTGATAGGGTACCATTTCTTACTGCCTCATCAGTAAGCCTATTGGCTAAGATAATGGTATATTCTAAAGTTGTGAGTTTGGCAGCAGCTACCATTTCTCGGATTTGAGGAACCAAACCTTGAATGTATTTTTCCACTAAAGCTAGTTCAGTAGGAAACATGTTAGGTAATAAACATGTAAGTTCATGAAATCGATCAATATAATTCTGACATTCCGCACCGACCATAGAATGATTCAAAAATTCTTCTTGTAGTTTCTTTCTTTCTGTAACTGAGCAATACTCGGAGATAATCATGGTTTTAAACTCATTCCAACCCATTACATCAACAGTGGTCGTACCCAATTCTCTCACTTGGGTATTCCACCATGTCAGAACTGAATCCTTAAGAGAACAAGTAGCATATGCTACCTTATGCTTTTCCAAACACTGGCTGGTTTTAAATTTTGTCTCCATTTCCTCGATCCACTTCAAAAGTCCAACCACTCCTTCCTTGCCTGTGACAATAGGAGGGTTGCAGGAAGCAAAGTACTTATAGGTACACCCTTGCTGTGGTGGATCAGGAACAGTTGCTTTTGTAGTTGTTGTACCGATGGTAGTATGAGTTTCTGCATGACCACCAGTAGCATTATGTTCAGTATGATCGTGATTCCCACCAGAACCTGCAGTGATATGTGGTTGGTGTTGTGTCATAACACCACAAGCAGATAGCTGTTCTCGCACAATTCGTGCTATCATGGCTTCGTTCGTTTCAGATCCACTTGTACCTGCAGGTGGAACAGTGTTTGCTCCAGGGTTCAGTGGTGGAGCAGTATTCGTTTCCAAATTCTCAGGTGGAACCACGTTCACTTCCGGATTAACACGTGGATCCGGATTTGATTCAACATTTAAAGGTGGAATTTGATTCTGTTCAGGGTTTGTAATGTTCTGGACAGCTCTCTTAGCTGGTCGACCTCTTTTAGGAGCCATTATTCTGCTCACAAGCAGACAAAACTCAAGTCAATTCAATAACATTAAAAATATAACCCGTTCTTATCACATAAATTCAATCATATTCAGTTAGACTGAAAAATTATATTGAAATGTGATTATAAGAAATATAGTATAACTACATGGATTTAGTCCAGACATGTTCTCAATACACACAGATCACACAGATGTTCGTAGTTATACTTAGTCCTGTTAATTCAAAAACATGTTAAAATATGTCACAGCTCACAGTACTGTGATATAAATATATTATTACCCATGTTTTTGATAAATTAAGATTCAGGACATTGATAAGTTCTCACAATGATATGTTCCCATACAGATATATGTTCTCACACATGTTCTATGATATGTTCTCAGTTCGTACACTAGATTTGTTCTCACACAAACAATAGATATGTTCTCGTACAGTATGGCTCCCGTACTGTACTTTTAGCAATAGATATGTTCTTATACAGAATTGTTCTCACACAGAAATGTTCTCATGTTCTCGTACAAAATGTTCTCATATAGTAATGTTCTCGCATAGTTCTGTTTTATTATCTAGTTATAGTTCATACAAGTTTGATATTAATATATAGTTCATACATTCATACACAGGGTATTCAAAGATGATACCGTATCTAGAACATTTACCTGCTTCATAAGAAACAGATGTGACATAAGTATCTCTAATACGGTAGTACCAATGTTCTTTAGAATAGTACGAGACCGCTGTATCTCATGGCGTATACTCTGTAGATCCTAGCTAACCTGCTAAAGTTGTGTTCATAGCTCCACCTGGTGGGAGGATTCTCTCAACTCATGAGTAATGTTAAGCACATCTCTCGGTGTCAGCTGTCATCGTGGGGGAAGACCGGTAGTCTTGAGAGCTTGACCTCACATGTTTCGAAGTCCATCACATGCCTGAATCCTCTGAAGTGATGAACTATGCCTCTTCCCTACATAAGCATTCTTACCCGGTGCTTAAGAATGTCTGGGTGAAGCAATTAATGCATGGGGTGATAACGTAGCTGGTACCTGTGGTACAGACTGGGAAGTAGCCAACGATGCTTCCGATGAATCAAAATCCGAGCTCAAACTAGAGCGAGAAGTATCATCAATTATCACGTATGAAAATCTCTGATCAGTATCATGGAATAAATATTGAATAATAAAATTCAACATAACCATGATATGATGTCTCTTCCTATCTCAAAGCACCTAATCGTCCTTATAGTTGTTATTGTTCTGCTTGCATTGAACTTCACTAGAACGCACACGTGTTGCGAATTTCAGTTATGCTGGCCACTCATAACTGGAATTCGTACCACCTGATTATCCTGGCTTAATTCAAAACAAGTTTTGTTCGTTAGTTACGTTCGGTGCTATCAGTGTCACTATACGAGGCTATGGTTATAGTCTAGGTCTCTAAGTCAACCTAATTTTCTATAACCTGTGGCTCTGATACCACCCTGTCACACCCCCACCTCTCGTCACCTGAGATAATATCATTCGTCACTCTGAGAAGGTTGCGGAAGCATAGTGGTGATGTCTCAGAGGTGAGGGGTGACTTACTTGATCCGGTATCACAACACACAGATTAACTTAAAATAAAAACATTACAGGGTTCCGTCATTACAATCAGTATCATAGTTTACAACTAAGTTTATTACACAACTGATTTATTTAAATACTAGTGTTTGAAGTGCTGCCTCACCGAGTGTCACTGTCTCCCTGCAAAAGATTTAATTTGAAAACGTCAGCACAAAGCTGGTGAGTTCGTAAGTTCAAGTTCCACAATATGATATGATATGTAATTATAAGTTCTCAAAATGTTCAGTTCAAGATAACCATGGGACCCGTATCTAGTTCCTTTCTGACGATATCGTTCTATAAGATACTACCTGTCGGTAACATCTTAATGCCTCATTATCTTAATGTCTATCACAACATTAAGAAGTTCTAAAAACAGGAAACAAACATTCACACAAGGGGAGATGCAATCCTCCCAGCAAATGGGTGGTCAGCCGATAGTACTATCATTGTTTCCCCGTTCGGCCACACATGGGTTCACTAGATACAGTTCAGAAATGAGGACTTAAGTTCTGTGATAGTGTTCTGTTCTCCGGGCAAAATCCCATGAAATCCACAAGTTCTAAACAATCACATGAAATCACACAGATAATAGCGATACATATCATATAGTTCTAAAAAGTTCAATAGTGTTCCCCGATGTTTATAAAAGAATAAAAAGAAAAGGGGTTGTACGAAACTCACCTGGTAGTATAGATGTAGCAGAGTATCACCAAACTGATAGTACAGAGATGATTCTGCATTTAGTTATATTTAATAAGTTATTTATTTTCTAGTTTACTGATTAGATCTTTCTGAACATTCAATGTCAAAGACATTGCTTAGTAAGTCATCAACTCGATATTAGTTATATAATTAGTTAATTTAATGTTATATCATACAATGTATGATAATGTAGAAACCTACATTGCATTAGATTCCTAATACAAAGCTGATGACACTCTTGATTAATCAGAATAATCTCTGATTAATCAGATAGTTAATGTTGTTGATTATGACGTAATTCTCGTATGCAACTGTCACAGTCTCCTCCTGTTAGAGAAATTTCGTCCCGAAATTTAGTGAAGACTTACATTACGACAATGGTTTATGAGAATAGATGTGGGTACTTTGATTTCATTTGATCTTCACGTTCCCAAGTATATTCGGGTCCACGTTGCGAGTTCCATCGCACTTTAACGATTGGTATACGACTACGTTTCAGCACTTTATTTCTCGATCCATTACCTCTACTGGTTCTTCACTAAACTCAAGTTTTTCATCAATATGAATCTCTTCTAGAGGTACGATCAATGATTCATCAGTTAAGCATTTCTTCAGATTAGATACATGAAAGACATCGTGAATGTTACTGAGCGCAAGAGGTAATTCAAGTCTGTAGGCTACTGGTCCAATTCGTTCAAGAATTTTAAATGGCCCTACAAATCTTGGTGAAAGTTTACCTCTTTTCCCGAATCTGAAAATGCCTTTCCAAGGTGACACTTTCAACATTACCCAATCACCTACTTGAAATTCGAGTGGTCTACGGCGATTATCAGCATAACTCTTTTGACGATCGCGAGCATCTTTGATTCGTTCCTGAATGAGTGCGATTTTATCAGTTGTTTCCTGAATGAATTCTGGGCCTATAATTTGATTCTCACCTACCTCTGACCAACAAATAGGTGATCTACATTTGCGTCCATAAAGTGCCTCGAATGGAGCGCATTGAATACTGGTATGGTAGCTGTTATTGTATGAGAATTCAACAAGTGGAAGATGAATATCCCAGCTACCTCCAAAATCAATCACACAGCTTCTGAGCATGTCTTCAAGAGTTTGATTTGTTCGTTCAGTCTGTCCGTCAGTTTGTGGATGATAAGCTGTGCTCATATTGATTTGCATGCCCAGAGCATTCTGAAGAGTTTGCCAACATCGTGACATAAATCGACTATCTCTGTCAGAAACGATAGAGATCGGTACTCCATGTCGAGATACAATCTCATTAACATAGAGTTTAGCGAGTCGATCCATAGAATAATCCTCTCGGATGGGTAAGAAATGAGCAGATTTCGTAAGGCGATCAACGATAACCCATATAGAGTCTTGATTACGTGATGTTCTGGGTAGTCTAGTAATGAAATCCATAGAGATCTCATCCCATTTCCACATGGGAATCTTAGGTTGTTGTAATAACCCAGAAGGTCGTTGATGTTCAGCCTTAACTTTGAGACATGTTAAACATCGATCCACGTATTCAGCTATGAGTTTCTTCATTCCAGGCCACCAGTAAAAGTCTTTAAGATCTTTATACATTTTATCAGCACCTGGATGAATAGAATACCTGGATTTGTGCGCCTCATCCAAGATAATTGTTCGAGAGTTACTGAATAAAGGAATCCACATTCGGCTTTTGAAATACAACAGTCCATCAGCCTTGGTATCCAGTTTCTTATCTAATCCCCTCAGTCCCTCAGTAGAATAGTTCGTGGCTTGTAAAGCTTGCTGCTGAGCTTCTTTAATTTGAGGAATTAGACTAGTTTGAATAGTCATACCTAACGCTTTTACACGTAACGGTTTGACTCGTTCTTTGCGACTTAAGGCATCGGCTACAACATTCGCCTTACCTGGGTGATAACGAATTTCACAGTCATAGTCGTTCAAAAGTTCAACCCATCGCCTCTGTCGCATGTTCAACATTTTCTGATCTAGAATGTGCTGGAGACTTTTGTGATCAGTGTATATAATACACTTGGTTCCGTACAAATAGTGTCTCCAAATCTTGAGTGCAAACACCACTGCACCAAGTTCCAGATCATGAGTGGTATAGTTCTTCTCATGTACTTTCAGTTGTCGAGAAGCATAAGCAATTACCTTGTCGTTCTGCATTAAAACACACCCAAGACCTTGACGTGAAGCATCACAATACACTGTGAAGTTATCAGTACCTTCCGGTAGTGCAAAGATAGGTGCGTTGCAGAGTTTGTGTTTCAACGGTTGGAACGCCTCCTCCTGTTGAGAATCCCATATAAACGGTTGATTTTTCTGTGTCAATGTGGTCAGTGGCAAGGCTATCTTTGAAAAGTTCTTGATAAACCGGCGATAATAACCTGCCAACCCCAAGAATTGACGTATTTCAGTCGGGGTTCGTGGTGTCTCCCATTGTTTCACCGCCTGAATCTTACTGGGATCCACTTGAATACCGTTTTGATTTACTACATGACCAAGAAATTGAACTTCTCGTAACCAGAACTCACACTTGGAGAACTTGGCATATAATTTTTCACGTGCCAAAAGTTCTAGGATTAATTTCAAGTGTTGAGCATGTTCTTGCTGGTTTCGAGAATAAATGAGAATATCATCAATAAACACAATCACAAATTTATCCAGATAAGGTCTACATACTCGATTCATCAGATCCATGAAAACTGCAGGTGCATTGGTTAAACCAAATGGCATCACTAGAAATTCGTAATGTCCGTATCGAGTTCTGAAAGCAGTTTTAGGAATGTCATCATCATGAATACGTAACTGATGATATCCAGATCTTAAATCGATTTTTGAAAAATAAGTAGCACCTTGTAGTTGATCAAACAGATCATCGATACGAGGTAGTGGATAACGGTTCTTGATTGTCAGTTTATTGAGTTCCCGATAGTCAATGCACATTCTGAATGAACCATCCTTCTTTTTCACGAAAAGAATTGGTGCTCCCCAGGGTGAGAAACTAGGTCTGATAAAACCTTTGTCTAACAGTTCTTGCAATTGACCTGAAAGTTCTTGCATTTCGGATGGTGCAAGCCGATACGGGGCTTTAGCAACTGGTGCAGCGCCTGGGATCAAGTCAATACGAAATTCAACCTGCCTCATTGGGGGTAATCCTGATATGTCCTCAGGAAAAACTTCAGAAAAATCCTTGACTACTGGGATATCTGTGATTTGTTTGGGTTAAGAATTGTGTTCAGTCACGTGTGCCAGGAAAGCATAACAGCCTTTCCTTAAGAATTTCTGAGCTCGCATGAAGGATATGATACCAAGTTTCCTACCAGCTCGTTCTCCTTGAACTACCAGTGTATTACCATTAAGTAATGGAATACGGATCACCTTGTTTTGACAGACAACTTCCGCTTGGTTATCAGAAAGCCAATCCATGCCAACAACGACATCAAAGCTCCCAAGCTCAATAGGAAGTAAATTGATATTGAAAAGATGATCATTCAGATTCAAGGAACATCCTTGAATAACACTGTTAGTTTTGATCAACTTGCCATTAGCAAGTTTGATGACATAAGGAGTTTTTAGATCCGCCGTAGGCAATGAAAGTAATGATGCAAATTCAGGAGAGATAAAACTCTTATCTGCCCCTGTATCAAACAAAACTGATGCGTATATATTATTAAGAAGAAACGTACCAGTGACAATATTAGCATCATGCCTCGCCTCGGTCGCACCAATCTGAAAAGCTCTCCCCCTAGCTTTATTTCCTTGATTGGTGTTGTTATTGTTCGGACACTTGTTCATGAAATGATTAGGGCTTCCACACTTAAAACATGACCGGTTTGTTTGAGTGGTTTGTCAAGGTGCTTGGTTTGATGGTTGAGCAGGAAAGTTACAGTATTTAGCGTAGTGTCCTACTTGATTACAGTTTCGACAACCAGGACACGGTCCTGTGTGATGGAATGGACACCTGTTGCATTTGGGTGCCTGTCCACTGTAAACTTTCCTTTCAGAAACAGTTGCACCATAGTTCTTCACTATTGGGTTGCTCCGACTAGTCTCAGCCGGAGCCGTTGTTTTGTTCTTGCCAAACCACTTTCGTTTAGTGCCTCTCACAGCACTAGAAGTATCATCATCACTACGGCCCGCAGCCGTCTGAGTTTTTGTGGAAAATGTACCACTCATTACCGCCTCATCGGTAAGCTTAGTGGTCAACAAAATTGTACGTTTAAGAGTAGTGGGTTCAGCTGCAGTTACCATTCCCCTAATCTGGAGAACCAGTCCTTCGATATACTTCTCAATCAACGCTGCTTCCGTCGGAAACATATTGGGAAGTAAGCAAGTAAGCTCGTGAAATCGATCGGTATAAGCTAAACAATCAGCTCCGATCATAGAGTGATTCCAGAATTCCTCCTAGAGCTTTTGTATTTCCGTGATTGGGCAGTACTCTGACATAATCAGAGTTTTAAAATCGTTCCAGCCCATCAAGTCAACTGTAGCTGAGCCCAAAGTTTTAGCCTGGGTATTCCACCAGGTTAGAGCTGACTCTTTCAAAGAACAAGCAGCATAAGACACCTTATGCTCCGCCAAACACTGGCTGATCTTGAGTTTTGTTTCCATCTCCTCAATCCACCTTAACAGTCCAGCCGCTCCTTCTTTACCCGTGAAAGTAGGAGGATTGCAAGAAGCAAAGTACTTGTATGTACATCTTTGCTGAAGTGGATTAGGAGCAGTTGTTTTTGTTTCAATGATATTATGAGTTCCTACGTTACCACCAGTAATATTATGTTCAGTAGGGTTGTGGTCCCCACCAGAACCCACAGTGATATGAGGTTGGTGTTGTATCAAGACACCACAAGCAGATAGTTGTTCTCTCACAATTCGTGCTATCATTGCTTCGTTCGATTCAGATCCACTTGCACCAGCAGGTGGAACCGTGTTCACTCCAGGGTTCAAGGGTGGAACAGTACTGGTTTCCAGATTAACCTGTGGATCTGGATTTGATTCAGCATTTACTGGTGGAACTTGGTTTGGCTCAGTGTTAGTAACGTTCTTATCAGCTTTCTTAGCTGATCGACCTCGTTTAGGAGCCATTGTTCTGCTCACATGCAGACAAACTCAGATCAGTTCAAGAATATTAAAGATATAACCCGTTCGATCACATAAATTCAATCATATTCAGTTACACTGAATTTTATGTTGAAATGTGATTATATGAAGTATAGTATAACTACATTGATACAGTTCAGACATGTTCTCAGTACACAGAAATCACACAAATGTTCGTAGTTATACACAGTCCTGTTATTTCAAAAACATGTTAGAGTATTACCCAGCTCATCGCATTGTAACACATGTTTTTAGAGATATGTTCATACAGGACTAGGATATGTTCTCGCACATGTTCTCTGATATGTTCTCAGTTCATGCACTAGATTTGTTCTTACCCAAACAATAGATATGTACTCGTACAGTATAGCTCTCGTACTGTACTTCGATACATTGCCGTATAGGCAATACATATGTTTTCATTTAAATATGTTCTCGTACAGTATGGCTCCCGTACTGTACTTCGATACATTGTCGTATAGGCAGTAAATATGTTTTCATTTAAATATGTTCTCGCACAGTATGGCTCCCGTACTGTACTTCGATACATTGCCGTATAGGCAATAAATATGTTTCCGTACAGTATGGCTCCCGTACTGTACTTCGATACATTGTCGTATAGGCAATAAATATGTTTCCATTTAAATATGTTCTCGTACAGTATGGCTCCCGTACTGTACTTTTAGAGATAGATATGTTCTTATTTAGATATGCTCGCATACGGTATTGCTCCCGTACCGTATTTTAACGATAGATATGCTCTAATACAGTATGGCTCCCGTACTGTATTTTAGCGATATCTATGTTTTAATTTAGATCTATTCGCATACAGTATTGCTCCCGTACTGTATTTTAACGATAGATATGTTCTAATACAGTATGGCTCCCATACTGTATTTTAGTTACAGATATGTTCTCACACAGAATTGTTCTCACAATTCCATGATACGTTGCCACACAGACAATAGATATGTTCTTACACAGAATTGTTCTCACACAGAAATGTTCACACAGTTATATGATACGTTGCCACACAGGCAATAGATATGTTCTTACACAGAATTGTTCTCTTCAGTTCTATGATACGTTGTCACACAGGCAATAGATATGTTCTCACACAGAATTGTTCTCACAGTTCTATGATACGTTGCCACACAGGACTTTAAAATGATGCCACACAGGACTTTGAAATGATGCCACACAGGACTTTGAAATGTTGCCACACAGGACTTTGAAATGTTGTCACACAGACAATTGAAATGATGCCACACAAGACTTTGAAATGTTGCCACACAGGACTTTGATATGATGCCACACAGGACTTTGAAATGTTGTCACACAGACAATTGAAATGATGCCACACAGGACTTTGAAATGTTGCCACACAGGACTTTAAAATGTTTCCACACAGGATTTTGAAATGTTACCACACAGGATTTTACATGAGCATACCACACAAGGTATTTTACGAGATAGCACCAAACTATTCGACGATGACAGAATACCTCACCAGGTATTTTATGATGACAGAATACCTCACTAGGTATTTCACGAGGACAGAATACCTAACTAGGTATTTCACAATGACAGAATACCTCACCAGGTATTTTATGATGACATAATACCTCACTAGGTATTTCACAATGACCGAATGCCTCACTAGGTATTTTACGATGACAGAATACCTCACTAGGTATTTCACAATGTCAGAATACCTCACTAGGTATTTTACGATGACATACAGTTATTAGATAAGTTCTCCCATAAATGTTCTTATAGTTCTGGATATAGTTCACTCATAAGTTATTCAGAGATATACCTCAATAGGTATTCAGGGATAAGCATTGAGATCACTATATACTCCATAATCTGCCTCATCCTATCCTCTATAATTCTTGTGTAAATCTGGACTCTCTGAGATGATGGGCTTCTAGCCAGTTTTTCGCATAGATATCTTTATCAGATATCTGTGGATGTGGTGGCGTGTGTAAAATCTGAGGTACCACCAAGGATGCTGCAGAAGATGCTTCTGACGAATCTGAGTCAGAACTTGAGCTGAGACTCGACGTATCATCCAGAGTCACATATGGAATCTGTCTATATATGTAGCGTTCGTGTGATTTTTCATTGATATATAGACAAAATTTACAGATCAGTGTCATGAAGTTTATATTGAATAATAGTATTCAACATAATCATGATATGACATATCTTCCAATCTCAACACAACTATTCGTCCTTCCTGTTATTATTGTTCTGCTTGTATTGAAATTTACTAGAACGTACAAGTGATGCAAATTCCAGTAGTGTTGGCCAGTCAAAACTGTAATTTGTACTACTTGATTCTTCTAGCTTAATTCAAAACAAGTTTTGTTCGTTTGTTATGTTCGGTGCTCTCTGTGTCACTATTCGAGCCTATGGTTATAGTCTAGGCCTCTAAATCAACCTAATTCTCTATAACCTGTGGCTCTGATACCACCCTGTCACACCCCCACCTCTCGTCACCTGAGATGATGTCATACGTTACCGTGAGAAGCTTGCGGAAGCATAGTGGTGATGTCTCAGAGATGAGGTGTGAATTACTTGAACCGATGTGACAATCCGACTTTTCGGATTAACCTTGTTAACTGAAAATGGTGAGATCACAGGCCCAACAGGGCCAATGTAGGCCCAATAAGCCAAGGGAGGCTCAGTAAGGCCCAATCGGGTCAAGTGAGGCCCAATGAAAACAAAGTAGGCCCAGGGAAGGCCCAATAAGGCCAAGGAAGGCCCAATGAGGCCCAATTGTATTTGAGAAGCCCAATTGGGTAAATCTAGCCCAACAATGAGTTAAAGGATTCAATTAGTGACTATTCGGGATTGTCGGCTCAACTTTGTTAATCGAAATGATATGTTGTCGATTCGGAATAACCTATAGGAGTTAGGAATTTAAGAAAAATAAATTCCTAAGTGTTAAGTTGTTGAAGATTAAATTTGTAATTGATTTTTAGTGTCAATTTTGACTTCCACAAGTCAAAATTCGACCAAATGGCTTATGAAATTCGAATTCCACATTAATATTAAGTTGTAACTGAAATTGATCAGTTGTAAGTATCAAATTGATGATTAGTAATGATGATCAGGCGTTATTAGTTCATTAAGATGCGAATTTAATCCAAATAAACGATTGTGAGCCAAACCGTTTCTAGTCATTACACAAATGGGTATAATTGATCATAATACACCGAATTAAGTTTACAGAAATCATATTCGGCATATTCAGAAGGAAATCCAACCAGAAATTCGATCCCAAGGTGTTCAAGCAGAAGAATCGGTTAGGAGCATAGGCCGAACTGCATCCTCAAGGCAAACCACATCAATTCGTTATCTAAAAAGGTAAGAAATCATTTCTACACACTCTAAAGTAGCCGATTAAGTGAATCCCTAACTCAATTGCATCTGGAAACCTCGAATTGATAGAGTTCGAATTCTAGGGTTTCTTCTTGAAACGGTTTTGGGGGATTTGATTTCAATGGATTCAAAAATCGAATTAAATGATACCATTAGATTCAGTAGGGTTCGATTAAGCAAAATCAGTGATCAATTGAGTTTCTTAACAACGAATTGATCACGATCTAATTCTAGGGTTCTTAACATAATCGGTTTTGGGGATTTCAACCTTTTTGAACTTGAGATCCAAATTAAATAGCACAGACACTTTCGAAATTCAGTTTTTAAGGATAAATTCATATCAATTTTATCTAACAACATTGAATCATAGGATTTCGAGTTCTAGAGTTATAATGGTAATCGGGTTAGAGGGTTTTGATTCAAGAGAGTTTGGAATTCGTAATTATCAACACAGAAGGGTTCGAAATCATTGAGTTAATGTATGTCCCATGTAATTATAGTTTAATTTAATCGTAGATTGATTCTGTCAATTGTGAAATTGGAACGTGGGTTCGAAACTAGGTATACATCAATGTATTACATTATAATGATGGATAGTTGAATTAAACTCACGATGGAACTCTGTTGAATAACCTGAATTGAAACCCTATAGTTTTAGGCTGAATCAAATTCGAATTGGAGATCAATTTGGGTTGAAGGCTTCGGCTAGGAATAACAAAGGGGGAACCGGCCCATGTAGGCTTAAAACATTTAATTTGAGAAGGCTATTGCGAAACCCTAGCGGGCTGAACTGGTAAGACGTGTGTGATGGGTGTGGCAGGTCGCGGGTTCGAACCCGAGGGCTGCCAGTTTTTACATTTTTGAACTTTTTGATTTTAGCTCATAACTTATTCGTTTGAACTCCGTTTTAACCCATTCAAGTTGCGTTGTAACCGTAACGGGAATACGAACACATTGGGATGTTAAAATTCATATTTTAATCCGAAAACGAAATCGCGTATAATTACGTTTATTTAAATAAAATCGTATACGGCCATATGATTTTATTTAAACGATTTCAAAGGCACACGTACATACGTATGCACGTTCTTAACACTCTAACATACGTGTGTTGACACGTATGTGATTTCAAACACAATACGACACTCCGAATAACTTTAGGTTATTGTTTAAACCACAGATTCTTCGTAGGAGGATTTCCTACACGAGCTTTTAGTGTGTGATCATTCTGCTAAAACCAAAGGTGCGTACACGGCCCCTTTCTTATTTTAAACTGTTTTGGGGGAGAAAACATCTGCAACAAACTATTTTTAGATACATATCACTTGCATGAGTTAGCTGTTTACGTTATGTGACAACATATCAACTTGAAAGTCCTTACACACCTCGAATCGTTTAGTTTGCTGTAATGCAAAGCGTGGTAGTTGGAAATAGATCTATTAGGTTTGACAAACCTCACCTGGTAGATGGGATCTACGCAGGTGTTTGACTGACCAAACAAAATTTTACTATTGTTGTGATAGACAATAGTGGCAAGGCGAAAACATGCTATAGCATGGCAATCCGTCAGCTTCGGTGTCGAACACTTATGTAAATAGTTTATATGACTAGCTATCATGACTGTGCATGTGTGATTATGTTATCTACAATCTTGTTATTCAAACTGTTGTTTTGAACATTGTGAATACTTAAAACCTGTGTTATGCACCAACCTTTGTGTTGACTTGATTTACATGTTTTCTCAGGACGCTAAGGTGCGCGTTAAAGCTGGCATGGACTAGGAGATAGAGTCGCATGCATTTTAAACATTTTATATATTTGGATTATTAAACATTTGGAACATTGTATTGTATTTTACATTTTATAACTGTTATTGGTTTTATAACGCTTCCGCAATTTTTGAAAACTCTGATATATTGTTTTAAAGACCAAAGTATGTTTTGAAAATTCATATAGAGGTCTTCGCTATGTCTAATGATCTGAGATTCTGGTTTGTCACGTTCCCAAACGGTATGATTCCGTTAGTTGAAAATTGGGGGTATGACAACCGATATCACAGCACACAGATTAACTTAGAATAAATACATTACAAAGGGTTCCGTCATTACAATCAGTATCATAGTTTACAACTAAGTTTATTACACAACTGACTTATTTAATTACTAGTGTTTGAAGTGCTGCCTCACCGAGTGTCACTGTCTCCCTGCAAAAAGATTTAATTTGAAAACGTCAGCACAAAGCTGGTGAGTTCGTAAGTTCAAGTTCCACAATATGATATGATATGTAATTATAAGTTCTCAAAATGTTTAGTTCAAGATAACCATGGGACCTGTATCTAGTTCCTTTCTGACGATATTGTTCTACAAGATACTACCCGTCGGTAACATCTTAATGCCTCATTATCTTAATGTCTATCACAACATTAAGCAGTCTAAAAACAGGAAACAAACATTCACACAAGGGGAGATGCAATCCTCCCAGCAAATGGGTGGTCAGCCGATAGTACTATCATTGTTTCCCCGTTCGGCCACACATGGGTTCACTAGATACAGTTCAGAAATAAGGACTTAAGTTCTGTGATAGTGTTCTGTTCTCCGGGCAAAATCCCATGAAATCCACAAGTTCTCAACAATCACATGAAATCACGCAGATAACAGTGATACATATCATATGTTCAATAAAAGTTCAACAGTGTTCCCCGATGTTTATAAAAGATTAAAAATAAAAGGGGTTGTACGAAACTCACCTGATGATTCAGTGGTAGCAGAATATCACACAAACTGGGAATAATATGATGATTCTGCATTTAGTTTTATTTAATGAGTTATTTATATTCTAGTTTACTGATTAGATCTTTCTGAACGTTCAATGTCAAAGACATTGCTTTGTAAATCATCAAACCGATATTAAGTATTTAATTGATTAATTTAGTATTATATCATACAATGTATGATAATGTAGGAACCTACAATGCATTAGATTCCTAATACAAGGTTGATGACATTCTTGATTAATCAGAATAATCCCAGATTAACCAAATAGTTAATGTTGTTGATTATGATACTGTAACAGTTTCTAGATAATTTAATGGCTTAGGAATGATCAATCCTTGTTATTGATTACCCAATTATCATGAAATATCACAATGTAGCATCAGAATAGGTATAATAACCATGTTTAACATACTAATCTGACTGTTATCATAAACATCAGATAATCGTTCCAATGAGTATGTTAATGATTGTGATTAGTTTGAAATACTTGGATTTAACCTTGCATTTCAAAGATTAATCCAACTAATCACCTACATTGTCATAATCAAATGGGTTAAACCATTATAATCATGGGTATGGTTTTATGAAAACCGGGCATTACAACGGATCAAAACAAGGATTTAACCGTTAAAACTTCGTGTTCTTTGTTTATAATCAATCCTAGCCATCATCTAAGCAATAATCAACAATCCTAACTATGTCATTACGTTCAAAATCAAGATCTAATCAATCAAAATCAAACTAGAAGGTTTAAACGGATCATTACCTAATCTGACGGATTTCTGACTTCAAAACAACGATCAGAACTTGTTAAGATGATCCCTGGTGCGATCCTTGGCTTCAGAAGGCTTGAAATTGGTGATCAGATGATAAAATGGTTGAGTTTTTCGTCTGGTGGTCGAAGAAGTTCGAGAAGAAGAAGAATAATCTTCTTTTGCATGCAATCTGATAAAAGGATCAGATTTCTCCACCGCCTCACCCGTCGCGTACCGCGGCGGGAGGCCAATTTGGGCTTCGCGTACCGCGAAGCTTTTCGGGAGAATCTTAGATATTTTCCAAGCATCGCGTACCGCGGAGGACCTTCAAGCCTACCTCCGCGTACCGCGACGCGTGAGGGGTGACTAACTTGAACCGATATCATAAGCACACAGATTAACTTAAAGTAAATACATTACAAGGGTGTCGCAATCACAATTACAATTATTTAATTACAATACTAAATTATTAAAGTGCAAATGTCCCAAAAGTGCATTCTCACCGGCTATTACTACTTACCTGCAAAAAGGTATACGTTTGAAACGTCAGCACAAAGCTGGTGAGTTCGACAGTTCAAACATAAAAGTTTGTTTAGATCTGTATGATATTTTTTGTTGTTACCCTATATTCCGCTGCTATGATAATGTAATTATGGTTTAAGTATTATGGGTTTGATGTTTTGCCAACTGAGGGGCTCGGGGCCTCTCAAGTTGTAACAACCGAATAATTAGCACGTTTGATCGTGTATAAAATCTACGTTGAATTAACAATCGAAATTATTACTTGAGAGGCCCCGAGCCCCTTGGTTGGCAAAACATCAAACCCATAATACTTAAACCATAATTACATTATCATAGCAGCGGAATATAGGGTAACAACATAAAATATCATACAGATCTAAACAAACTTTTACTCATAACCCACGACTCTATGGTTTTATACATAGCCAGTTTATGCCAGGGTAGTTTTCAACGTATGCCATGAGCCTTACTGTCATTCTTCCTCAATACCATTCAACCTGACATGCATGCTAAAACAAGTCAGCTTTCGCTGGTGAGTTCTAAGTTAACTTTTCATAAAAATAAAATCTTTAATATACATAAAACATTAGCCTTCACTGCCGACCGAAGTCACAGTCTCAATCATACTAAACATAAAACATTTCATATACATAACAAACATGACATCATAACATCAATCATACAATGCATAAATGTAGCCTGTCCTGTTGACCGAAGTCAACATGCTATGCATGCATAGGATTTCCTCAACTGGCGACACACAGTCGACAGGCCTGTTCTTTCACAGGACTTTTGCCTGTTCTTTCACAGGGCTTATGCCTGTTCTTTCACAGGACTTATGCCTGTTCTTTCACAGGACTTCTACCTGTTCTTTCACAGGACTTTTTAAACCATCAATCGAAATTGACGGCTCATACCGGTACAAGACTTCTTGACATACATCATTCATACATAACATGGTTTAAATCATTTAAACCATCATAATCATAAATCATTATAATCATAAACCATTATCCGCATTGCAGTGCTCAACATTTGCCCAACCGCAGCCGGGACTTCAAAATCACATTTCCTAATTGACCTCGGCCAATACTTTTAAAATCATTCATTTCTCAACCGTTGTTGAGTCTTTAAAACATTCTTGACATTTCAGCTGAGGTCCTTAAAATAATTTACTTCTCAACCGTAGTTGAGACTTAAAGCATTATTTACTTTAAAACATTCTTTACTTGAAAACATTCTTTACCTGACCTTAATCAGGTTAGTGTCACTTTCATACGATAACTTTACAACTTGAAACATTCTTTACTTTAACATATTCTCTTATCTGACCGTAGCCAGATAAAGCAATCATTTACCTAAAATAACTTTATAACATGCATATCAGCCCTAAAACGTTAAAAAGGTAAAAGAGGGCTCATAGAACTCACCTGATGTCTTACTGTAGCAAGATCACTTGCAAACTGGTACTAATGGTGTAATTCTGCATTCGTTTACACTTAATAAGTTATTTATGTTTTAACCTACTGATTAGATCTTTCTGAACGTTCAATGTCAAAGACATTGCCTTGAAAGTCATCAAATAGTTAATGTTGTTGATTATAATGCTAAAACAGTTCCTAAACAGATTAATGGCTTAGAAATGATCAATCCTTATCATTGATTACCCAGATATCATAAAATATCACAATGTAGTCTTAGAATAGGTTTAATAACCATGTTTAACATACTAATCTGACAGTTATCATAAACATCAGATAATCGTTCCAACGAGTATGTTAATGGTTGTGATTAGTTTGAAATACTTAGATTTAACCTTTGCATTTCAAAGATTAACCAAGCTAATCACCTACATTGTCATAATCAAATGGATTAAACCATTATAATCATAGTTGTGATTTCATGCAAACCGGGCATTACAACGGCTCAAAACAAAGATTTAACCGTTAGAACATCGTGTTCTTCATTTACAATCAATCCTAGCCATCATCTAGGCAATAATCAACAATCCTAACTATGTCATTACGTTCAAAATCAAGATCTAATCAATCAAAATCAAACTAGAAGGGTAAAACGAATCGTTACCTAATCTGACGGGTTTCTGCGGGTAAAACAACGATCAGGACTTATAAACACGTTCCCTGGTGAAATCCGTGGACTATGGCGGCTTCAGATTTGAGTTTGGATGATGAAAAACTCGTCTGGTGGTGTTCTTGAGCGAGTATGATCGATATGTGAATAAAATTAACTTTCTGTACGCTAATCTGATGAAGTAGTCAACTTTCTCCACCGCCTCACCCGTCGCGTACCGCGACGCGGGCCAAATAAAGTCTTCGCGTACCGCGAAGAAATCCGGAGGATTTTAGATATTTTCCACCCATCGCGTACCGCGAAGAGTCCTCAACCTCTCCGTCGCGTACCGCGACAAGTCCAGAAGTTCCATACTTTGAAATTTTTCTTCGTTTCGCAATTCCGGACAATCCGTAACTCCGTTTTACGCACGGTTTTCGCCCACGTTCACCATTTCTCGCATACTATCATCCTATAATAATTTCGATTGTTAATTCAACGTAGATTTTATACACGATCAAACGTGCTAATTATTCGGTTGTTACAAATCTGCTGGTGCATTTGTTAAACCAAACGGCATCACTAGAAATTCGTAATGTCCGTATCGAGTTCTGAAAGCAGTTTTAGGAATGTCATCATCATGAATACATAACTGATGATATCCCGATCTAAAATCGAGTATGTAGACCTTATCTGGATAAATTTGTGATTGTGTTTATTGATGATATTCTTATTTATTCTCGCAATCAGCAAGAACATGCTCAACACTTGAAATTAATCCTAGAACTTTTGGCACGTGAAAAATTATATGCCAAGTTCTCCAAGTGTGAGTTCTGGTTACGAGAAGTTCAATTTCTTGGTCATGTAGTAAATCAAAACGGTATTCAAGTGGATCCCAGTAAGATTCAGGCGGTGAAACAATGGGAGACACCACGAACCCCGACTGAAATACGTCAATTCTTGGGGTTGGCAGGTTATTATCGCCGGTTTATCAAGAACTTTTCAAAGATAGCCTTGCCACTAACCACATTGACACAGAAAAATCAACCGTTTATATGGGATTCTCAACAGGAGGAAGCGTTCCAACTGTTGAAACACAAACTCTGCAACGCACCAATCTTGGCACCACCGGAAGGTATTGATAAGTTCACAGTGTATTGTGATGCTTCACGTCAAGGTCTTGGGTGTGTTTTAATGCAGAACGACAAGGTAATTGCTTATGCTTCTCGACAACTGAAAATACATGAGAAGAACTATACCACTCATGATCTAGAACTTGGTGCAGTGGTGTTTGCACTCAAGATTTGGAGACACTATTTGTACGGAACCAAGTGTATTATATACACTAATCACAAAAGTCTCCAGCACATTCTAGATCAGAAAATGTTGAACATGCGACAGAGGCGATGGGTAGAACTTCTAAACGACTATGACTGTGAAATTCGTTATCACCCAGGTAAAGCGAATGTCGTAGCCGATGCCTTGAGTCGCAAGGAACGAGTCAAACCGTTACGTGTAAAAGCGTTAGGTATGACTATTCAAACCAGTCTAATTCCTCAAATTAAAGAAGCTCAGCAACAAGCTTTGCAAGCAATGAACTATTCTGCTGAGGGACTGAGGGGATTAGATAAGAAACTCGATACCAAAGACGATGGACTGTTGTATTTCAAAGACCGAATGTGGGTTCCTCTATTCGGTAACTCTCGAACAATTATCTTGGATGAGGCGCACAAATCCAGGTATTCTATTCATCCAGGTGCTGATAAAATGTATAAAGATCTCAAATACTTTTACTGGTGGCCTGGAATGAAGAAACACATAGCTGAATACGTGGATCGATGTTTAACATGTCTCAAAGTTAAGGCTGAACATCAACGACCTTCTGGGTTATTGCAACAACCTGAGATTCCCATGTGGAAATGGGATCAGATCTCTATGGATTTCATTACTAAATTACCCAGAACATCACGTAATCATGACTCTATATGGGTTATCGTTGATCGCCTTACTAAATCTGCGCATTTCTTACCCATCCGAGAGGATTATTCTATGGATCGACTCGCTAAACTCTATGTTAATGAGATTGTATCTCGACATGGAGTACCGATCTCTATCATTTCTGACAGAGATAGTCGATTTATGTCACGATTTTGGCAAACTCTTCAGAATGCTCTGGGCACGCAAATCAATATGAGCACAGCTTATCATCCACAAACTGACGGGCAGACTGAACGAACAAATCAAACTCTTGAAGACATGCTCAGAAGCTGTGTGATTGATTTTGGAGGTGGCTGGGATATTCATCTTCCACTTGTTGAATTCTCATACAATAACAGCTACCATACCAGTATTCAATGCGCTCCATTTGAAGCACTCTATGGACGCAAGTGTAGATCACCTATCTGTTGGTCAGAGGTAGGTGAAAATCAAATCATCGGCCCAGAATTCATTCAGGAAACAACTGATAAAATCGCACTCATTCAGGAACGAATCAAAGCTGCTCGCGATCGTCAAAAGAGCTATGCTGATAATCGCCGTAGACCACTCGAATTTCAAGTAGGTGATAGGGTAATGTTGAAAGTGTCACCTTGGAAAGGCATTTTCAGATTCGGAAGGAGAGGTAAACTTTCACCAAGATTTGTAGGGCCATTTAAAATTCTTGAACGAATTGGACCAGTAGCCTACAGACTTGAATTACCTCTTGAACTCAGTAACATTCATGATGTCTTTCATGTATCTAATCTGAAGAAATGCTTAACTGATGAATCATTGATCGTACCTCTAGAAGAGATTCATATTGATGAAAAACTTCAGTTCAGTGAAGAACCAGTAGAGGTAATGGATCGAGAAATGAAAGTGCTAAAACGTAGCCGCATACCAATCGTTAAAGTGCGTTGGAATTCGCAACGTGTACCCGAATATACTTGGGAACGTGAAGATCAAATGAAATTAAAGTATCCACATCTATTCTCATAAACGATTGTCATAATGTAAGTCTTTATTAAATTTCGGGACGAAATTTCTCTAACAGGAGGAGACTGTGACAATTGTACACGAGAATTACCTCATCAATGATGTGAGCACATTTGATCGTTCTAGAAATCCACTTTGATTTAATAATTTCAATTGTTACAGATTGATAGTATGCGAGAAATGATGAACGTGGGCGAAAACCGTGCACAAAACGGAGTCCTGGATTGTCCGGAATCAAAAAACGAAGAAAAATCACTAAGTGTTGGTCGATTGGACCCATCGCGGTACACGATGGAGGGATTTAGAATCCTCCGCGGTATGCGATGCATGAAAGAAATCTGAAATCTCCGGATTTCTTCGCGGTACGCGAAGACTTTTTGGGCTTCTGGTCGCGGTACGCGACTGATGTGGCGGTGGAATGATCTGATCTACTTCATCAGATTTCATGCAAGAAGATATTATTCTTCCTCTTCGCAACTGTTTTGTTTACAGACGAAAACACACACACTTTCACCATCAAAATTCATATTTGAAGCTTCCAAACTCCACGGATCGTACCAGGGATCATCTTTACAAGCTCCGATCGTTATTTTGAAGTCAGAAATCCGTCAGATTAGGTAATGATCCGTTTAAACCTTCTAGTTTGATTTTGATTGATTAGATCTTGATTTTGAACGTAATGACATAGTTAGGATTGTTGATTATTGCCTAGATGATGGCTAGGATTGATTATAAACAAAGAACAGGAAGTTTTAACGGTTAAATCCTTGTTTTGATCCGTTGTAATGCCCGGTTTGCATGAAACCATACCCATGATTATAATGGTTTAATCCATTTGATTATAACAATGTAGGTGATTAGTTGGATTAATCTTTGAAATGCAAGGTTAAATCCAAGTATTTCAAACTAATCACAATCATTAACATACTCATTAGAATGATTATCTGATGTTTATGATAACAGTCAGATTAGTATGTTAAATATGGTTATTACACCTATTATGATACTACATTGTGATATCTCATGATATTTGGGTAATCAATAACAAGGATTGATCATTCCTAAGCCATTAAAATTATCTAGAAACTGTTACAGTATCATAATCAACAACATTAACTATCTGATTAATCAGAGATTATTCTGATTAATCAAGAGTGTCATCAGCTTTGTATTAGGAATCTAATGCAATGTAGGTTCCTACATTATCATACATTGTATGATATAACATTAAATTAACTAATTATATAACTAATATCGAGTTGATGACTTACTAAGCAATGTCTTTGACATTGAACGTTCAGAAAGATCTAATCAGTAAACTAGAACATAAATAACTTATTAAATATAACTAAATGCAGAATCATCTCTGTACTATCAGTTTGGTGATACTCTGCTACATCTATACTACCAGGTGAGTTTCGTACAACCCCTTTTATTTTTAATCTTTTATAAACATAGGGGAACACTGGTGAACTTTTATTGAACATATGATATGTATCACTGTTATCTGCGTGATTTCATGTGATTGTTGAGAACTTGTGGATTTCATGGGATTTTGCCCGGAGAACAGAACACTATCACAGAACTTAAGTCCTCATTTCTGAATTGTATCTAGTGAACCCATGTGTGGCCGAACGGGGAAACAATGATAGTAATATCGGCTGACCACCCATTTGCTGGGAGGATTGCATCTCCCCTTGTGTGAATGTTTGTTTCCTGTTTTTAGAACTTCTTAATGTTGTGATAGACATTAAGATAATGAGGCATTAAGATGTTACCGACGGGTAGTATCTTATAGAACGATATCGTCAGAAAGGAACTAGATACGGGTCCCATGGTTATCCTGAACTGAACATTTTGAGAACTTATAATTACATATCATATCATATTGTGGAACTTGAACTTACGAACTCACCAGCTTTGTGCTGACGTTTTCAAATTAAATCTTTTTGCAGGGAGACAGTGACACTCGGTGAGGCAGCACTTTAAACACTAGTAATTAAATACGTTAGTTGTGTAATAAACTTAGTTGTAAACTATGATACGGATTGTAATGACGAAACCCTGTAATGTATTTATTTTAAGTTAATCTGTGTGTTGTGATATCGGTTCAAGTAAGTCACCCCTCACCTCTGAGACATCACCACTATGCTTCCGCAACTGTTTCAGTGACATCATCAACAGGTGACTAGGGGTGGGGGTGTGTACTGATTAGATCTTTCTGAACGTTCAATGTCAAAGACATTGCTTAGTAAGTCATCAACTCGATATTAGTTATATAATTAGTTAATTTAATGTTATATCATACAATGTATGATAATGTAGGAACCTACATTGCATTAGATTCCTAATACAAAGATGATGACACTCTTGATTAATCAGAATAATCTCTGATTAATCAGATAGTTAATGTTGTTGATTATGATACTGTAACAGTTTCTAGATAATTTTAATGGCTTAGGAATGATCAATCCTTGTTATTGATTACCCAAATATCATGAGATATCACAATGTAGTATCATAATAGGTGTAATAACCATGTTTAACATACTAATCTGACTGTTATCATAAACATCAGATAATCATTCCAATGATTATGTTAATGGTTGTGATTAGTTTGAAACACTTGGATTCAACCTTGCATTTCAAAGATTAATCCAACTAATCACCTACATTGTCATAGTCAAATGGTTTAAACCATTATAATCATGGGTATGATTTCATGCAAACCGGGCATTATAACGGATCAAAACAAGAATTTAACCGTTAAAACATCGTGTTCTTCGTTTATAATCAATCCTAGCCATCATCTAGGCAATAATCAACAACCCTAACTATCTTATTACGTTCAAAAACAAGATCTAATCAATCAAAATCAAACTAGAAGGTTAAAATGAACCATTACCTAATCTGACGGATTTCTGCGGTTAAAACAACGATCGGGACTTGAAAACACGATCCTTGGTGAGATTTATGACTTCTAATGGCTTTATGATGGAGTTAGGATGATAGAAAACTGAGTTTTTACGTCTGGAGGTCAAGAAGAAGTCGAATAGGAGAAGAAATGACTTTCTGGACGAATTCTGACCTTAAAACTCGTCCACCGCCTCAAATTACTCCCGGGCGCATCGCCCCAACTGGGTGCATGGCCCGGGGCGTAACGCCCCACGTCATATTTCTCAAAGTTTTAGTTTTTCTTGGTTTCGCGATTCCGAACTCCGTTTTGCGCACGGTTTTCGCCTACGTTCACGATTTTTCGAGCTCTTTCCAATGGTTATAATCTCAAGACCTAAAGAGTTAAAAATATTTGACCTCTTATCTATTGCTATATTCGATTCAGTGTATCTTGAAATCGGAGCCTCGTTTCACGATTTCGCTTACACTCATTTTCTTCATTTCCGAGTTATGATTCTAGACATGAAATCGGTTGGTCATATATTTGAATAAGCATTAGGTGATGGATGTTTCTTTGCGATCTACTAATGCCATTTTTCACATACTATCAACCCGTAATAATTAAAATCATCAAATCAACGTGGATTTCAAGCACGACCAAATGTGCTCACGTCATTAATGCCGAATTTTTCGTACGCAATTGCCACAGCAAAACATAAAATAAATAAATATTTAATTATTATTATCTTTAATTAGTATCATTAAATTAGAAATGAAAATATTTAATAATTTTTTTAACGTCAGGGGATCTTCGCGCGCTAACCATAGTGAACCGAACGATGTAGAAAGGTCGATTCCTCGACAACTATAAAACCATATCCCTCATAGTTGAAAAGCGGATGAAAAAAAAAAGAAAAAAAACTGGGCCTGGCAAGATTCGAACATGGGATAGCGGCAAGCAATGGCGTAGATGTTTGCCAACTTCTCTAACAAAACATTTGATTCAATTTATCATATTATTATCTATTTATATAAAACAAAAGTTATAAAAAAAAGTATTACTGTTTCTAGGTAAAGAAATCATTACCTTTCGTTATTGTATATATATATATATATAATAATTATCAACTCTCTCTATTGGGAAAATTGGAGCCACCGAAGGCAAATGGTTATGGCGGGAACATGGTTTTGATGGAGATGCTTTTGTTTTTTAACAATTGATTTTTTTTATATAAAATATGCAAAAAGTACATATTTTAATTGAAGTATGTGTCCCCGTGATAGTGGCCTAGTGGTAAGGAGGTGAAAATCTGTAATGAAAGGTTAGGGTTTAAAGCTCGGCACTACCCAATTTTCCTTGAGTCACGCGATTTAGCTCCCTCATGTTGTCGGTGAAGGACGCCTAATTGTGGCATTCATCATTTTTTTTATTGAAGTATGTGAAAAATATATAGAATAAAGTAAATAATTACTTAAACATTAAATACTTTAAATCATTCATTAATTGTTATATAAATATTAATTATGGATTTTATTTTATTGTTTGTGGTAAGTATAATTCTGGCCAAAGCGGTCAGTAGGAGGTTTTACCACATAGTGGGTTTCCTCCTGAGGAGTAGGTGGATTAGCTCGATTCAGTGCTCGCCAACACCTGGGCTTTAGATACTGGGGAGTTGGTAGCGGATTGTGGTCGCAACTCGTGGGTTGTTGGATCTGAGGATCTATTTGGGCTATGAAGAGGCATGCCGTTGAGCCCTCTTTAACTGTTAAAAAAAATTAAAGTATTTAATGGTAACATTGGATCCAACATCACATTAATTCATGTATTTATTTCACAACTTATAAGACAATATGTTATTTATTATTATTATTATGGAATCACTACATGTTGCCATTTCCTCGGCATCCATTCTGGACACTTTTAGGGGCGTTCAACTTCCCAATAATGGCCCTTCATTGTCTCACTTATTTTTTGCAGATGATGCTATCTTTATGGGAGAACCGTCAATTACAAATATGAGTAACCTGGCACGTATTTTACGGTGTTTCACACTAGCATCTGGACTTCATGTAAACTTCAAAAAAAGTAGTTTATTTGGCATTGGTTTCAATTCAGATATTTTCACAAATCTGGCACGCTCACTAGGATGTAAACAAGGAAGCTTCCCTTTCACATACCTTGGCATCCCTGTAGGCAAAAATATGTCTTTGGTGAAAAGTTGGGATCCGGTTATTGGGAAAATCAAGCAAAGGCTCTCCACTTGGAAAGGAAAGCTTCTGTCATTTGGAGGACGCATAACTTTGGCTAAATCGGTATTGGGTTCTCTACCATTATATTATATGTCACTTTTTCGTGCTCCGGTGCAGGTTATTGAAACAATTGAATCCATTAGGAGAAAATTTTGTTGGGGTGAAGATAATTCAAAGAAGATTTCTTGGGTTGCTTGGAAATATATGTTGGCCCCGAAAAAGAAAGGTGGGATGGGCATTGGATCGATTCGGTCGCTAAATTGGAGTCTTCTTCTCAAATGGTTGTGGAGGTTTAAGATTGGTAAAAATGCTCTCTGGGTAAGCGTCATTAATTCAATTCACCGCTCACGTCGAAATTATGAATCTTTCCCATGCAAGAACGTTATAATTGGCCCGTGGAAAAATATTCTCAAGACTCCGGCAGATCTATTACAACTGGGTATTGATGTTCTCTCTATGTTTAGATGTAAAATCGGGAACGGACATGATGCTTCGTTCTGGTCAGATAACTGGACTGGATTGGGTGCACTTAAAGACATATTCCCATCGCTCTTTGCAAATGAAGCAAATAAACGTTGTGTTGTTAAAGATCGACTCCTTTCGTCGCTAGATCATGGTTTTTCTTGGGGATGGAAATCACAAGCTTCTGTTGAGTTAGACAAGTCGTCCCTAAACCTTTTAGCCTCATCTATTCCTCCCACTACTTTAAATCAGATATCAAATGACTCTTGGGGATGGGAAGATAATTTTGAATTGGAACTCTCGGTGAAATCTATCAGGTCTCTTATTGAATCCAAATTTCTGCCTGAGGGTTCCTATATCTTTCCTTGGTGCAACTGGGTACCCTTAAAAGTTAATGCATTTGTATGGCGAGCTGGTATTGATCGTATTCCGTCTAAGCAAAATCTGATCACAAGAGGCATTCAAGTAAGCTCCTCTTGCACCTCATGCAACTCCGTGTTAGAATCTACTGACCACATATTGATCAGATGCCCTCTCGCCAGTCGTGTTTGGGATGAAGTATTTGAGTGGTGCAACACTCCAAAAGAATTGTTCTTCTCTGTCAAGGAGGTACTTTGTGTTCAATCATCGTGGAAAATATCTAAAACTCAAAAGAAAGTATTACATGCTATTTTCCTTACAACCATCTGGTGCCTTTGGAAAGCTAGGAATGAGCAAGTGTTCAACAAAAAGGCGACAGTCTCGTCAGATATCTTGGGAGAAATTAAATTAATGTCATTTCTGTGGATCAAGAATAGAGGAAAGCAAAAGGATCTCAGCTGGGTAAACTGGTGTAAATTTTCATTCTAAACTTTGCTTCTTAACTTTGCTTCTTAAAGCAATGGACTGTTTTTCAAGGTTTTGGGAAGGCACAAGACCCTCAATGGTTGGGTTGGTTATAATAAGGTTTATAACAAATTAGAGGACGGTTTGAATCATGTTGAAAATGGGAACTTTTTGGGGTTGGGATCCTTATGAATTTCTGTTTTATTGGGTCCGAAACACACACAAATGTTTTATTGGGTTTGTGTTCTGAAGTTTTCTCATTGGTTTGCAATGGGGCTGGGCTAGGCCTAGGAAAAGGTCTTGGCATCGACTCTGGTGTTGGGGCTTCACCGGGGCTCAGTTCGTTGCTTCTCATGGTATCTTTTCATATCTGAACCCTACACTCGGTTTTGGCTGATTTGAATCATGTTGAAAATGGGAACTTTTTGGGGTTGGGATCCTTATGAATTTCTGTTTTATTGGGTCCGAAACACACGAAAATGTTTTGAATTTCTTTAAAACATCTAAACAACCTTTTTGGTTGGGTTTGGGTTCTGAAGTTTTCTCATTGGTTTGCAATGGGGCTGGGCTAGGCCTAGGAAAAGGTCTTGACATCGACTCTGGTGTTGGGGCTTCACCGGGGCTCAGTTCGTTGCTTATCATGGTATCTCTTCATATCTGAACCCTTCACTCGGTTTTGGCTGGGTTGGTTTGGTGCAGGTTTCGTTTAGTTCTGTTTCAGGAGTAATGTTGATGTTGGGCTAGGCCTAGGAAAAGGCCTCGTCACTGGTTTTTTGTTGTCGGGGCTTCACCGATGCCCAGATCTTCGTTTTCTCCTGTTAATCTTTCAGGTTTTTGGTTATGCTATTGGATGTGCTTTGGGGCTGCCTGGCTGCTGGTTGTTTCAACTTTTTTTTGGGTTCTGTAATGCACTTGTCATCCGGCTACATCGAGAAGTCATTTCAAGGAACTTGAGTCATGCGGCGGGATCTAATCTATCTTGGAGAGGTTTCATAGCAAAAGAATTAACGGGTTAAAGTCAACTGTGTCTAGAGACTGATAAATTCTTAATGGAGATGTCCTAATTTGGAACTTGTTTTGCTGTTGTGAAGATGTGTTCTGGTCGGGTCCTCATGCATCAGCCTACGACACTCGTCTGAATTAGACTAATTGTGATGATTGATTCATGCTGAATGTTTAAGTAGCTATAATTTTGATAGTGTAATTGTTCCTCTGTACTTTCCAATCTCTTAGCTACTTGCTAAAAGGTTGCTTTTCTTTTTAATAATATGTTGGCTGTTCAAAAAAAAATGTAATTATTTTTCAGACATACTAAAATAATAGATAAAAAAATTATTTTTTTAGTATTTCATGTGTTTTTTTTATTGTTGATTATAAAATTTTAGATATGCGTATACGTAAGTAATTCTATTTACTATTATAAATGTAAAATGCTAATATATTGATATATTACTCTAACATATTGATATAGCTTATTTAATATTTATTAAACTTTTAGTTTCAGATATTCAAGTTTTATCAATTTGATTCATTTGATGTGTGTATCGATTTATTAAAAGACTGTTACTAGAATGTAACTTATTAAACACATTAGGTTGAAACTATTTGGTAAATTAAAAACAAATTAAATGAGTTGGCTTAAAATAAGCACAAATAAAAATAAATATGATGAGTTGAAATTTCCTATATTTTATAAAAAAAAAACAATTTAAAAGAGATAGGTTGGTTAAAAATAAACACAAATAAAAAAATATGTTTGAGTTGAAAATGCCTAAATTTGATTAAAATTTTAATCATGCTCATTTTTTTATGAATTATATTTAATAACATTAGATTTGCATTAAACTTCTAGAAATAACATATGAGGTAAACTTTTTAAATAACACAGTTTTCTTTAATACCTTTAATCACACTCATTTAGATAAAACTTTTTAAACTGGGTAATAAATAAGGTAAGTATTTAATGAAAAAACTAAATATCATAACAATATTTTTTTTTTATTCTGGCTGTTGATGTTAATTTGATTAGATTTAGAAAAAAACAAAATTAGTTACTACAATAAATATAATAAAAAAAATGGTGAACGCCACCATTAGGCACCCCTCACCGACTGGTCCCACGGCCAACATGAGAGAGGTAAATCGCGTGACCCAAGGAAAATTAGGGTGTAAATAAAAATTAAAATTGGGTGCTGTCAAAAATACCCTAAATTATAATATATGCATTAAATAGTGAGTTTATAAATAACATTCAATGCTCTTAATAAACTATAGTATATGCATTAAACAATGAGTTTATAACTACAATCTTATTTTACTACTCTAATAAACAAAAATCTCTCTTTGCCACTTGTCAATACAAAATACTTATTTGCCATGTATCAATAAGACAACCACATTTAATAAGTGTCATTAATTTAAATTTTTAATTTTAATTGATTAATCATTCTCTAAATAAGAAATTATCCAAAATTTTAAATAAATCAATCTTTATATGATTGATCTAAAATTTTAATTTAGTTCATTCAATAATTAGAATAGTTAATCTCAATTTTAATCTACATTGATATGTAAATGTGTGTATACATTTATTCACTCAAATTTAATAATTATTATTTCAATTTAATTTAATTTCAATAATTTGCTCAACTAACATGTATACTCCATTTTCTAGAAAAGTTAAATTCAATTATTAATATTTAGTTATTTGTTATTTCAATATTTAAAATTACCTCATTCACTAATTAGCTGAATATAGTAGCTCGAATAACAATTCACTTTCTCTTAAAATAAGTTTTTTATTGTTTAAACTTTTTTATAATTGTATTTCAGATTACAAGAATGCAGGTAACTTGCTTAGTAAATTTTTTAGCGTTTTTGAAAAGTATTTTGAATAGTAAGCATGTTTAATAATTAAATATTTCAACCTTTGTTTCAAACTCTAATGCTTTTAAGAATGTTGACAATTAGCAAAAAAAATTGTTTCTTTTGTAACATGGTGAGTTATCCTAGGTTGGTTTGTATTTGGATCATCAAGTGTTTACACATGGTTCTATTATACGTTACAATGTTTATGGTTAAAAGTTATTAATTTTCGATAAATGTTGTAATGTTATAAATAGAAAAACAAATGTTATATATATTAAAAGTATTTAACAATTTATGATTTTTTTTTTGTAATTTTTCATTGTGGCTTACTTCATGTTACAATATGTAATTTTAGTTATTTAAAATTATTATAATTTTGTTATTTTTTTTTGCATTTGTTATTCAACCCGTGTATAACACGGGTTTATAACCTAGTATATTATAAACTATTAACAACATACTTCAACATAATATTAAAATCGGCAATTTAGTACCTATAAAATAAATTGACACGACTGAATCAGTTATATTAATTAGCTAGCTTATTAAAAATTTTAATAGAAAAATCATGTCGGAAAAAACCTACTTAAAAGGAAAAAAAATACGTTGTATTTAATGCTCACCTTAATTTAGCATATACATTCCAAACTCTAGAAATACAATATTTTCTGCTTGGTTCCATTGATTCTTTCAACCTAGAACCTGTATTAGATTTAAGCTATTAGGGATGTTTGTCAGAGCTAAAATCGGCTCAGGGGAAGGGTTGTTGAATAAGCAAAACAACCAATTGATGTCGTTATAGAAGAATTTCCACCTATGGATGAGAATTCGGAATTAGAAATGGATAATGTTGTTTGGACTCCTACCGAAGCTGGGACTCAAGCCCAAGGCATGGATCTGGTTCGAGAAAGGGTGGGCGAAGACTTGGTTGAGCATGAACCTGGTCCTTTGAGGGATCCCTAAATCCTTAAGTTAAGCCTCAAGATATGGACCCCTCTCCTCTTGAGGATTGGAGTGACTTGGTTATTGCGAACCAACGTTTCTTGATGATTGCTTAACTTGACCTTCAATAAGGATTTCTTAATTTTGAACAATTCATGTTGCGTTGTTTTTGTAGTTAGCATTTTCAACTTTAGTAAAATCTTGTTTAACATAATACACCTTTACCTTCAAAACTTAAATGTATAATAATATATAGGTAGTTTGATAATTGATAATTATCCTGCATGAACCAATATAGGTCTTTATATTTATTCATAGAACAATCTCATGTCTCTAAGTCCTAGAAAGGATGTTAGTTAATTATTTTATATGCTTGGTAAAACTGTCTTGTTGAAAAGTTACCAGGAAAGTATAGTGATACAATACGATAGCTAAAAGAAATTAAAAAGTACAAGTGTACAACTCATAAGTATTATTCTTTTTTTTTCCTTCTTTTTTTCATGAACTTCTCATATTTCTCATAGCTCTACTAAAGCTTTCAAACATGCTTAAGTTTTTTTGTTTTTCAACATGATAATGTTGAGTTAATGAATGTTTATATGTTAATATGCATGATATGATGGATCTTAATTGTTGATGTTAATATTTCATGCATTATATGTCTACTTGCATTAAAATTATTACTACTTGTTGATAACCACATTTGTCTTCATATGTATGATTGTGTTAAATTCATGAAATTTACTAGTGTTAATTACTATCATTGGTTTTGTGGTATAATTTGTTTAATATCACAATTTGGTGTGTCTAAAACTTCCATGGTATTGTTTTCTTTTTTATTATTTATTATCTCTTTAGTATTATTACTAGGTAATTAGCAATTTTATACACAGAATATATAATATATTTAGTGAAGAAGACAGATAAATTATAAAATGAATTTTTTTGATAAAAATAACTTAATTACATATACATAAGTAATTTAAATAATTAAAAATAATATCATTTTTTTAAACTTTAATGTTTTAAACATTTTGTTTTCTTAAACAGTTTGTAAAAAAAAAACGTTTTTGAAAAATAATTCATTTTTCTTAAAAGTCTTGTTTAGAAACTGTTTTTTATTAGTTTTGTTATTATAAAATCTTTCTTTTTTAATGTTTTTACAGAAATTTTATTTTTTAAAAAGATCAGCTTTAAAAAATATGTAATTATAGAAAATTTCGTTGTGATGGAAACTTTAAATTTGGAGTTTCATAAAAAAATTGTTACTTCAAAAAATGTGTTATAGAAAATCTATATTTTAATCTAAAAAATATAAAAAAAATCATTATAATTTAACAAGAGAAGTATAAAAAAAGTTATAAAAAGTCCTAGAAATTATAATATGTCATGCAAAACGTTACATTGCTAACTTAAAAAAAAAACAAATTAACGATATCTATCGAATATTTTCGTTCTTAATTTTCTCATAATCTCCCGTTTTCGTCGCCGAGTTATTCGGGAGGCACATTACCCATAATTTTGAGGTCGGCTCGGATAAGTCTGTCCTCGTGTTTTGTTTTTTGAAACTTCGTAAACTCTTCAAGTTGATGAACGAGTTCGCTGGTTTTAGGGATAGGGAGGCGGTTTGACGACTCGAAGACGAAGCCTGTTTTGTTGTCTCCCGTCCAACCGGTCTAACCGGTTCCTGGATTTCGGATTCATCGTCTTCCTCGTCTTGTTCGAGGTTAACCACGTAATTCGTATGTGCATCTGAACCCTCTGTGAATATGCGTTCGTCTCGGAATTTTAGTTCTTTTTGAAGAACTTTGGCCCTCGTTGGCTTCTTGACAAAGAACGCGAAATTTTGGAGCGTCTTTTATCGCGGCCCAAACATGATAGTGGTTAAATGTTTGGCCGTTCGACTTTAGTTGATATTCTTTTTCTGCCCATTTTAAGACACATTCGTCGTTCACGCTTTTGCGGTTGTTTGCACGGTTGTTGTAGATGCCACTAAACCGCATCAATTTCGCGCTCATATCCTTCCGTTTTGAATTTAGTTGATGATATGTGCGGTATTCTTGATCGGTATATCCCATCATCTCGTGCCAACTACCGGTTAATTTTTTCAAAAGTTTTCACGCTTTTATGAATTACCTTTGGTTTTGTTTTCGAAATGAACGATGTAACATCTTCCGAGCGTGGTTTCTTCGTCATGAGTCCATGGTTTCGGTGCCATTGGTCCGCTACTCGGCCCGCCTGCGTCAATTTATTTCGCTCGCTTTCCTTTTTCCTTTTTTTGGGATTCTTGAGTCTCGAGCACGACATCGTTAGACACGAAATCCGGTTCATGTCGGTATTGAAAACCCGTTGCGTGAAAGATGAGAAACACGGTTTGAGGATTCGGTTGTTGCCATTGATGGTTCGGGTTTTGTTGCATTTGAAACAAACACATTCGGATGGTATCCTGGTCATTCAACAAGTTTAAATCGGGGTTGTTTGAGTTTGGATTTATCTTTAAAATAAGAGGGTTTAAGATGATATTAGAGAGTAAGAATTGTTGTTTTTAATGTGTGATTTTTTATAAAATGTGAAAGTGTTTATATAGGGGATAAAAATAAGGTTTTTTTTTACTTATTTGACCGTTTGGCATCGGTTACTTTAAAAAAAAGAGAGAGAGATTTGCACGGGGGCGGGGGCCACGCTTCGGTCGAGATTGAGTCTGCCGGGGGAGGGGCGGTGTGCCCGCTTAGCCTTGCCTCACTGCTTGATCCCGCCCATTCCACCGGGCAACCATTATGGATGGTCTTAGATATTACTCTAGCATTCCTTCTGTGCAATCTTAATTAGTTGTCAATGTGAGATATCTTGATCCATATTTGCATTAGAATCTCAATTATATGAAGATTTTTAACCCAATAATTTTATACTTTTGTAATAGTAATGAATTTTCATAAGTGCACGTGTTTTAAAGCCGCGAGCAAGCGATTAATGCAATACGCCAAATTATCACCATTTTTCATTGTATCAAATCTATTTTACAAAAAACTATAAATAAATAAAGGAATTTTTACATATATCTTCCTAATAAAATCTATAATTACATATTTACCCAACCCTTAAAATCAATTAAATATTTTCTCTTGGCACAGAATGAGAGAAAATATGTAATTAACTAGTTTATTTGAAAAGAAAAATATTTTTAAAAAAGAAAGGAAAAATATGTAATTGACCTTTTTACTTAGGTGTATATGTAATAAATGATATTATGAGAGTGTAATATATAAATGACCCAATAATAAAAAATGATATAATGTCTAATAATTATGATAATACTGATCACATAAATCAAATATAAAGGAAACATGTTTGTAGCATATAATTTTTTTGAACATCAAAGAAAATTTTCATTAAAACATAGCAAGCGATAACTAACCATACAAAACGCCAATCAACCCGAACAAAAACAGCAAGAACAAAACACACAAAATTACAATAAAAAAAAGACACCTGCTTCTTTACCCGATTCTATACCAATTTTTCGCATTCCAAAATAGAAGAGGTGCTTCATACAGTCCGTAACAACTCCTTTATCTTGCCTTTATTGGTTATCCATGAAAATATTTGCACCACGACTTCTTCAACTATCTTCTTCATTGAAATTCTAAGTTCGGAGAATACCCAATCGCTTCTCGCTTTCCAAATGTACCATGTTGTGGCATACAAAATTGTACTCCATGCCTTCTTTATTGTCTTGGATGCTTGGCTTGTAGAAATATTTCCCAACGTTTCATTTAAAGATGTTAAACTTGTTATGTCAAAATCCATTCACCATGATAGTCTTTTCCAAATTTCGTTTACAAACGGGCACCTAATGAAAACATGGCCCACATCCTCTATCTCTAAATGTAGATATCATTTGTAGCATACAAATGATATTTACATTTTACAACATATACAAAATTTGAAACCGGCACAATGACCATGACATATAATTTTCTGTATAATGTTTATATTAAATATTAAATTTGTGAGTTTGGAACAGTCATTAATGTTAGCCGGTGTGATAATGTGTTTATTAATTACTTAATCCGTTAATGTGTTCTTTTTGTTTTTTTTTTGTCTTGAATCTATTATATATGTTGATGTTGATTAATTTCAAGAAAAGTGTAAATTAATTAAAGTATTAATGTGATTTGAAATTTATATTGGATCCATCTTGAGTGGGTCTTGAGTCTCGATCATGAGAGAACGTTGAATGCTTTATGAGTCTTTTGAAGGGACTACTTGGTTGGATGATCGACTTAAGAACATGCATACCTATCAGCCTCTCACATATATTATAATTTTTTTTACTTATATACATATACATGCATGTATATGTGTATGGCTATATGTGTGTATCAGTGTATATATATGTATATGTGTGTGCGTGTGTGTATAGATGAGGCTCGTAATTTTTTTACAAATTTAAAAAAAAAAAACCCATGTAACATATACGAATTATTTTTACAAATTTGTAACATTGTTTCGTCAACTTTTAGGAAAAACATAAATGGGCGGGGCCATTTAAAAGAAACAATATTTTGTAGCGCGCTAATACTATACCATGCAACATATTTGAAAGTCAAGGAATTCTCTCTGAATTATTAGAGAGATTTTGATATTAATATATAGCTAGATGATTACAAAGCTAATTACAAGGAGAAATACAAGGAAAGGTATAACAATAATATTGACTTTATAATCACTACTATATTTACTTGTGATTGACAGTAATTGTAGGAGTAATTGGTGATGATGATTGACAATGGTTGTTATCCCCCTGCAAGCGAAACGGCGGTGGTTGAACTCGTAGTAAGTCTCGAAATTGCTCAAAGAGTGGCCGTGGCAAGCTTTTAGTGAAAATATCCGCAAGTTGAAGCTTGGTAGGAACGAACTTTGTGTGTAATTTGCCGGACATAACTAGTTCCCGAACAAAGTGATAATCTAAGTCGATGTGCTTGGCTCGTTTATGAGAGACCGGATTTTGAGTCATGAATAATGCACTCTTGTTGTCACATAAGAGAGTTGGCCGGCTAGCTGGAAGAGCATGAAGTTCCTGCAACAAATGAGTAATCCAAACAATTTCTGCGGCGACGTTTGCCATTGCACGATATTCAGATTCACAGCTTGATCTTGACACCGTTGGTTGTTTCTTGGCACTCCATGAGACTAAGTTGCCACCCAAGAAAACTGAGTAGCCATAAGTTGATCTACGTGTCTCAATACATCGTGCCCAATCCGCATCCGAATAACCTAAGATAGAAGGAGTTGTAGACCGTGTGAATACTAACCCATGAGAGATAGTTCCCTTGACATAACGAAGTATCCGCATAACCAATTGGAACTGGTGTTCAGTGGGCGAATGGAGGTGTTGACAGGCTTGATTGACTGCATATGACAAGTCGGGTCGAGTGATGGTTAAGTATTGAAGTGCTCCCACAAGGGAGCGATAGAGGGTGGGATCGGAATACGGGGTGCCTTCTTTGGTAAAGGTGTCGGATGTTGAGAGAGGGGTAGAGACAGGTTTGGTGTCGGTTAGGCCAGCGCGAGTAAGGATGTCATTTGCATATTTTGTTTGAGTGAGGAAAAGTCCTTCGGTAGTATGCACAACCTTGAGACCAAGAAAGTAGTTTAAGGAGCCAAGATCTTTAATAGCAAATTCCTGATGTAGACGAGTGGTGAAGTTACTGAGTAATATGGATTTATTTCCTGTGAGAATGAGATCGTCCACGTAAACTAGAAGATACATGATGGAATCGCCATGAAGAAAGATAAAGAGGGAAGGGTCGGCTCGACTACATTTGAAACCGTATGATAAAAGAAAGGTGTTGAGCCGATGAAACCAAGCTCGAGGAGCTTGTTTAAGGCCGTAGAGGGCCTTGTTGAGCTTGCATACGTGATTGGGAAGTTTCGGGTCCACAAACCCGGTAGGTTGCTCCATATAAATGGTTTCAGAGATGTGACCATTGAGAAAAGCATTGTCTACATCGAGTTGCTTAAGAGACCAACCGTTGATGACGGCCAAGGAGAGAACAATGCGAATAGTGGATGCTTTTACTACCGGACTAAAAGTATGATTAAAATCAAGTCCCGGTATTTGAGTGAAACCTTGAGCGACAAGTCTCGCTTTGTAGCGATCAATTGATCCATCGGAACGGTATTTAATTCGAAATACCCATTTGGAACCAACGATATTTGTAGTTGAAGGTCTTGGCACAAGGGTCCACGTGCAATTTTTGGTAAGAGCATTATATTCTGTTTGCATTGCATGAGTCCAATGATGATTTTTTGAAGCACTTTTATAACCCTTTGGAATTGTGGTGGTGAGTAGGGCAGCATGGAGGCAGGATTGCATGGTACTGGCTAAGTAGGAGGTATGTTTGGGGTTGGGTTTGAAAGTGCCAACTTTGGAGCGTGTAACCATAGGGTGAGGTGGTGCAGGTGGTGACGGGACCAAATTTGATATAGGGGAGGAGGAAGAGGAGGTAGATAATGTGGGAGAGATGATGGGTGAGGATGGGGGAGTGTTAGGAGATGGTAGCAAAGGTGATGAGGGTGTAGGTGATGATGGGGGGTTGGCATTTGAGGAAGGAGATGGGGATGGTTGAGTAGGAAGATGGTGATCACATATGGAACACGATGGAGCAGAGGTGGATGTTGATGTGTGGTTTGTTGGGTTGGATGCTGGAGGTGGTAGTGTGGAAAATGATGTAGGTTCATTAA
>SZYD01001726.1:0-37743 GCA_009363875.1 Mikania micrantha | reverse complement strand
GGACCAAGACTTCAAAGATTGTTTTATTCAAAAGAAGACATCCGAACATTTGACTTGGCACAAAGTTCATCAAAGACAAACGGAAAAGATGAGTCATCCTAGTGAAGGTCGAGCCTGGAACCATTTGACTCGGTCTTTCCTCATTTTGCACAAGAGACACGTAATATACGCCTTGGGTTGTCTACTGATGGGTTCAGTCCAAATAATTCAATCGGGACTGCGTATTCTTGTTGGCCAGTGTTTATTACGTTTACAATCTTCCTCCTTGGTTGGCGTTGAAAAAGGAGTACATACAGATGCCTGTGCTCATTCCTGGTCCGAAGAATCCCGGACATAATTTGGACGTTTTTCTACAACTTTAGTAGAGGAGCTAAAATCGTTGTTCACAGATGGCATTGAAACTTATGATGCCTATCAAATGAATAATTTCCAAATGAAAGTTGTTCTGCTGTGGACAGTTAGTGACTTCCCTGCTTATGCAATGGTCTGGATGGAGCACTCATGGAAAGTTAGCTTGTCCATATTGCTCTGATAAATCGGGATCATTCCAGCTTCAATTCGGAAGGAAGCCATGTTGGTTTGACTGTCATAGACAATATCTTCCGGCTAAACATAGTTTTCTAAAAGATAAGATTAATTTTAAGAAAAACAAAACGGTGAGGAATGTAAGATCTATCCCGGAGCCAACCGGAGAGGAAATATGGCAGGTTATCCAACATTTTCCCACTGTTTATAAAGGTACCCCCTATAAGACAGAATACGAAAAACCAACTGGCTTTGGGGAGACACATAATTGGGTAAAAAAAAGTATCTTTTGGGAACTGCCGTATTGGCGTAAGTTGTTGATCCGACACAACCTTGACGTGATGCATATTGAGAAAAATGTATTTGACAATTTGTTTCATACTATTATGGACACCAACAAATCCAAGGACAACATGAAGGCAAGACAAGACATTGAGCTTCTTTGTGACCGACCTCTTTTAAACCGCATTCATGGTAACAATGAGAAGATGACTAAAAATAGGGGAGATTACACTCTGCAGAAAAGTGATGTTAAACAAGTCTGTGCGTGGCTAAAAAACCTTAAATTTCCTGATGGGTATGCATCAAATATAGGAAACTGTGTAAACAACAAAGATTATAGTTTTTACAGTTTCAAAAGCCATGATTGTCACGTGTTTATGCAAAGGTTGCTTCCACTTGCTATCAGAGGGTTTGTTTCAAATGAGATATATGAGGCTGTCACAGAGTTGTGCATGTTTTTTCGGGTCTTATGTCAAAAACATTACATCTAGATGATTTATGTAAAATGAAGCGCACCATTGTTCAAACCATTTGCAAGTTGGAGAGAATATTCCCACCCGGTCTCTTTGACTCTATGGAACACCTGGTCATACATCTAGCTGATGAAGCTTTACTTGGTGGGCCGGTTCAATATAGATGGATGTATCAATATGAGAGGTAATCACATTATTCTTTTCATGATCAAACACTTTTCAAATGTTTTTTTGGTACGCCTCATACATTCTTGATAATTTCTAAATGCAGGAAGTTAGGCTTGATAAAAAGGAGGATTAGAAACAAAGCAAGGGTGAGGGTTCAATCGTTAGGGAACACTTGGTGAATGAACTTGCAACCTACTGTTCTTTATACTTTGCGCCAACAATTGAGACAGGCCATAACCGAGAACCGCGAAATTTCGCACCGCAACATCCTAGGTCTTTGGGTGCCGACACTCAACTAAGTGTGTTTGTCTTTCCATCTAGAAGATTATATGAAAAGGGTGGAAGGGAAAGATTCTTGACTCATGAAGAACATCACAAGATACACACATATGTTCTTCTAAATTGTGTGGAGGTTACCCCTTATGTCATCGAGTTTGATGGTGTGGCACCAAGACTATACCCAGATGAGCCATTTCATGTCTTAGAGATAAATACTTTGCTGATTGGTTTACAACCCGCGTAAGTAAAACTAATTAAATTGTAATTATATGTGTGCATTATTAACCAACCAAATGTGTGTGTTTTTCAATATAGGTAAATGGGAGTTCATTTGATGAAAATGTTAAACATTTGGAAATTTTAGCAAGGAAACCATCCCATTACGTTCAATTTCACAATGGATACTTCGTAAATGGTTATAAGTTTCACACTAGGGAATATGCCAAGGGACGTGTCACCAACAACTGTGGTGTTTGCGTGCGAGGGGAGACGTATAATGCTCAAGAGGATGACTACTATGGCTTATTGGATGAGATACTAGAGCTTGAGTATTATGGAAATGGGCGTTCAACTGTTGTATTATTCAAATGTTCTTGGTATGATATCAACCATGGTGTAGTAGTCAACAAAAATAAGTTGGTTGATGTAAAATCCAAGTCCAAACTTCTAACTAACGACCCTTTTGTCTTGGCATCGCAAGCGGAACAAGTGTTTTATACATCATACCCTGCTGTGAGAAAGGATATTAAAGATCTATGGGCAGTTGTGAAGACAAAAGCTCGACACATATATGAAGTCTCTGAACCTAGAACACAAGACGTGGATGATGGCGACATAGAAGCATATGGGGTACTACAGATTGATGAACGGTTTGAGTTGCCCTTAGAAATAACTAGGAGCGAACGACTGTGTCTAGTCACAAATACCAATACAGAGGTGCAATTGACTAGTGAGGAAGCTAGAGGATTTGAAGAGGATGAATTTGAAGATGGAGAAGATACTTCTGATGGTGACGAAATGCTTTTTTCTGACCACTCTTCAGATGAAGAGTAACTTCATTGTTAAAAACATTTTATTTTTGAAAACTTTATATTATGTGTTTCATCATACGGTATGTCTGCTTTAAATAATACATATAGGGCTTATCAGTCTTATATTATCTATTTTACCAATCTTGTTTTCTTAAATGCAGGGTCTTAACCGTGGAATCATTAAGTATGGTTGGTCGTGGACGTGTCCCATCTCCGCAAGATTTATCATCCACCCGTGGACGAGGACGAGCATCAGACTCTTGTGGTGGACGTGGGCGGGCATCAGACTCTAGTTGTGGGCGTGGGCGAGCATTGAACTCCAGTGCTAGATGTGGACGACAATCGGACTCCGGTGGTGGACATGGGCAGGCGTCAGACTTCGGTGGTGGACGTGGAAGGCCATCGGACTCCGATGGTGGACGTGGGCGGGCATCGGGATCCGGTGGTGGACATGGGAAGGCATCGGAGTCCATTCCTGGTCAGAAGTACACATTGAACTCCAGTCATGGGCATGGACGTGGACATAGTTCAGCGTTGAGTCCTGAGGTTAGTAGAACGTTAGGCCGCGGATACGCTGGGAGTAGTAGCCAAGCGGGGCGTAGTGATCCCATGGCTGATATGGAAGGGGTATTCCGGCATCAGCAGGGAGCAGATTTGCATCATGAGGGATATGGGGGATCCCAAGATGGGTTTAACATTGTCAGAGATCATGTTGAATCTCTTGAAGATGAGGATTATAATGAGGACGGAGATGCGACTCAGTTTGGCTCTAATGCTGCCGATTTGCCTCATGGTTCCTCTCAAAGGGAATTTATCTCTCGAATTGGAGAAAAGTACGTCTTTTTAACATTTAAATTTATGTTTTTTCTTGTTATATGCTTATTTGGTTATTCATTGCAGGTTTGCAAAAGGTAAAGTTCATAGGGTGATCCGAACTTATTTAATGAGTCTTTTGATGGACCTTGGGCAACATACAGAGAGGTCCCCAAGGAAGTATTGGACCTTATATTTGATCGTTTCAGGGTAAACACCAATTACTAATTTTTATATCTTATTTTTATTTGTTTAAAGTTAGCATTTTTTAACTTTACATTTTTATGTTTTAAAGACCCGGTATAGGTGGGATCCATCAAATGATTATGTCATTAAAGAAGCATTCCAAAACGTGTTAAAGAAACGCTACCCAGACATAATGCTGGAGCACCGAGCCAAATCAGCAAAAAGGGCCAAAGATGCTGGGCATAATTTCCCAAATGATAAGCCTAACTTTAACATAATGTGTGATTTTCCGCCTCGTTTCGTGCATCCTGAAGTATGGCGTGACTTGTGTAAGGTAGGTAACTTAGTAAATCATTATTTTTTTTTACATATTATCATCGTTTATATCATTATACATGTATTGTTATTTTTATAGGGTTGGAATACCGATGCATGGAAAAAGAAGTCTGAGAGAGGAAGAAACAATCGCATGAGCACGGATGATGAGGATGTGATATCTCGACATACAGGCGGATCTAGGGGATATGACGAGCACCGGATCATCTTGGTTGACGAATTATACCCACAAACTTTAGTTTACTATCAACATGTAACATTAAATATAATACTCTTTTTTTTTTATAGGAAAAGAAGTTGGGCAGACCACCCACATTTAAGGAACTCTTTCTTGCAACCCACCTTGTCAAAGAGTCGAAGAAAAAGTTTGGGATGGATGCTGTATGATGAAAGCTTGGACGAGGCGGTGTTTTGTACTACTCGATCGAGAAAAGCATATGTAAGTTATTATATCATTTATATCTTAAAAGTGAATGTTGGTAGCTTTTCTTCTTTACTTGCATATGGGGTTCTTTAGTTTATTGTCCTATTAAAATAATCATGTTGATTTTATAAATTGTAGGAGGAATACGCATCAGCCATGCTTGAGAGGTACGGGGAGGACGTTAGTCAACATCCGGTAGGTGATGTTGACTTGTGGGAGAGTACGCAAGGAGGAAGCAAATTTGGGATAGGTTCTTCGGATTCTAATTTCATCGTTACGGGCACACCATCTTTGTCATCCGGGTGTACACCGTCTTACGCTGAGTATCAACGCTCGCAAGAGAAGGTATTTAAAAAAAATTCAATCAAGAAAATTATGGCCCGTTTTGACTAGTCATACTCATTTAACAAACTCTTATTGATGTATGTGTGTGTATATATTGATATATATGTATGTCCTATACTGATTAAAATCTAGTGATAATAAACTGAAGGAATTAGACAAAGTAATTAGGCATAAACAAAATAAAGTTGTTAATGATATAAGAGCTTAAAACATGGCTAGAAAAGCTTTAATAATATGCTAATCACAAGGATTAGCTGCTGTCAACAAGTAATTAAATTGGGAAGGTCGACAGAGTTTTAACATGTTAAATATGGCTGTTACAGCCCTTAAAAAGTTGCTGATTGCAAGAGTGAAGGTTGTTAAGTTGGGCAGGTCATCAAGTTCTTAACAGGATTGAATGGGCTGAAACATGGCTACAACAACCTTAAAATACTGTATGTTTCTAACACTTTTTCATTTATGTATGTTTTTAACACTTTTTCAGGTTCGAGACTTGCAATCCCAAGTAGAAGAATTGCATAATCGAGTTGAAGATGTGCAACAAAAAATGAGGGAGGAGGTGCAACACCACATGAGAGAAGAAATACAACAACAAATGAGAGAAGAGATGAAGGAAGAGATGCAACGACAAATAGCCGAGTTAATGAAAAAATTTGGTAATCCCAGCAATCCTACATGATGGTTTGACTTTATATTCATGTATTGTTGTTGAACTTGTAGTTTGATAATGGTAGTATTTTGTCGTGAACTTGTAATTTGATGATGGTAGTTTTTGTGGTAGAATTTGAACTCAACAATGACATTATCTTGTAGGAACTAGATTTGTATTCAATTTCGGCATTTAAACAGGAAAAAATTTGGGTTTATTGCAAGCCATTTATTTTACATTTTTTCGAAATGGTAGAATATAAAAAACATGAAAATTAGTGTTATTGGTTAAATTGGATAATATTGTTGGTAATTGTGTCGGTATAGAAATGTGAAAAAATTATTTAATGAATGTTGTGAAAATAAAAATCTGAAAAAATAATTGTCTTGTTGGAAATATCTGGTCGGAAACACGCGGAAAATAAAAAAAAAAAATTAATCTGATAGTATGTTTTGTCAGAAAATCGTCGAAAATTAGCAGAAAAATTGTGTCGGAAAGTTGTTGGAAATATTGGTCGGAAACGTCGGTAATAAATCTGATAGTTTGTCTTGTCAGAAATTCGTCGGAATTAGTCGAAAATGTCGTTCGGAAAGTTTCGTAAAAAGTTCACGGAAGTTGTCGGAAAATTTTCAACCAGGTTATTTCCCAGAAAAATATTTTGTCGGAAAATCGTCGGAAAACTAGATTTCAGACAAATTTCCGACCAAAAGTTTTGTCGGAATTTTGCGTGTTTTCTAGTAGTGAATAATAATAATAATAATAATAATAATAATAATAATAATAATAATAATATAATAATAATAATAATAATAATAATAATAATAATAAATTTTTGCTGTTCATAATTTTATTAGGAAATGCAATATCCATGATCATTTATTTATGGACTTCAACGACATCACTCTTTTTCTGAAACACATGGTGGAGAAAATGATGACGAATTCATTCATGACATAGAATGGGGGTCACAGCAGGTTGAGTATATGTCTACTTTTCGTGATCAGATAGCTGCTCAACTTATTTAGAGTTATTATAATGTTTGTTGTGTAATTTTCATGGATTTTAGTATGTTTTCATGGATTTTTAATATTTTGTTTTCATGGATTTTTAATATTTTGTTGTGTAATTTGGAATTTTTTTAATTATAATTATTTATCATTTAGCAATGTTATTCAAATATCTGCTCAAACTGCTGATTTAATTTAGCACAGATAGTACAGAAGGGTAAAATAGTCATTCTTTATATTCATTCAGAGGTCCAACCAAACAGAATTATTGATTCAGCATTTAACTGGTTCAGAGCCTCTTATTCGTTCAGACCTTTTACTGGTTCAACACTTATTGATACAGATTCTACCAAACAGTCCCTAATACAAACAGAAAGGGAGAAGTTCACACTTAGTTCTTATTAGAATCAATCTCTATTTTAACACTTGTGTAAATTATTAACTTGAGCTTCAAATGGTGTTACGGAGGAGAGGTATGGGTGTTCACGGTTCAGTTTTAAACCGTGAAACCGTCTAAACTGATTATTGGTTCGCTTTCACGGTTGGTTTTTTCCAAACATTTGGTTGGTTGGTTTCAAAAATTTGAAACCATAGTGAATGGTTTACTTTTTGGTTTTCATAAAAAAATCGGTCGTAATTTTTTTTGATAACAGTTCGGTTTTATTTGAATGGTTCGGTTTTGGTTTCATAATTAAAAAACCGTTATTAGCGATTTGGCTTACGATACTGCTTAAAATCCGTAAAAACCGGACTGTGAACACCCTTAACCGGAGCCATTGTTTTTGGGTATGCCTAACAAAATGGGCGGATCGGGTCGGTTAACAGATCAAATTGGGTTCAGGTTAGAATGGGTGGGGTTCAGAACGAGTTTAAAGCATAATCAGTTTGGGTCTAAATGGGTTGTTCTTAAAAAAACATCAAGTTAGTTTAAGTTAAAATTTGTTATAACTAAACAATTAGTCTACTAGGATAATTTTTAGTGATTTTTCTATCAAATATGTTATTAATCATTCTTAAATAGTAATGTTAGAATATATTGTATTCACATAGTTTTTAGGTTACATATCTTGACCCGTATTATTAAGTGTTACCCATCTTAACACATTTAATATCATGATGTTACTCATTTCAACCAATTATAGATTATATTGATTGAGTAAAAATTACACGACCTCTATTTTTGGGTTATATTCAAGCGAAAAAACTGAAATATATGCATAAATCTTGTACAGCCCATCAATATTGTCAACTTTTACTTAAAATTGGGGAAATGCAAATTGATCTCCCGAAGTGTAGGGTTTTACACTTTTACTTATGGTCTAGTGTACACGCAATATTCAGAATATAAAATAAAAATACTTAAACTACAATCTAGGTAGAGGCGCATAAGAAGAAATTGATTAATTAGTGCATGTTTGAGATTCCATTTAAAATTAACCTTTTAACTTATTTACTTAATGAAAAAGTTAATAAGTTAAAAAGTTGTTTCGTAATTTAAAAAGCACTTTTAGTTTTAACTTTTTGAGCAGTGTTAAAAATTCATTTTTAAGAAACTGTTTTTTCTGGCTTTTTAACTTTTTATGACTAAAAAGTCATTTTTTGACCTTTTCATACACAAAAGCTAATCCAAACATATTTTTAAAAACTTCATTTCAAAACGTTATAAGTTTATAAGTACTTTTAAAAAAAGTCCTTTTAAACTTAGTAAGCAATCCCAAACGTGCCCTTAGCGTATGAATGTTGAGGTCGTATCTTTTACCCAGGTCAAAGGGAGTCTAACCCGGATACTTAACGTGATCCATTACACACATATATTGGGATTAGTATATCACGTGAAAACCCGATATTAGACAGAAATCATTAAACCCTATTTGAGTCACTTATTTCGAATCTTGAAAATAAATATGTGATACAAATTAAAACTGAATAAAAAATTAGGTTTTGAATAAACAAATCATTTTTAACGTGGGTTAATGTGAAACATACATTTATTTTCAAGATTACAAATCAATGTCTTACATAAGGTTTAAGGGTTTTCTCTTTAAAATCGGGTTTTCATAGGATAAAAACACACACGTACACATATATAATATATACACATATACGTACATATATATGTTTCGGTTAATGTTTAAGGGTTTTCTATTTAAGATTGAGTTTTCACATACGTACATATCTATTCTACTATATAATACATATTGGAACCGTCTCATCGAACCATACAATATTTGTTTTTTGGTTTTAGCTTTAAAAACTAGTTTTAGAGTTTTTATTTTAGGGCATGTTATTTTAATTAGCTTTTAGGTTATATCTTTAATTATATTAAGGGTTTGTTTTTATAATTTTGGTTTTATTATTAGGTTTATTGTTTATGATTTAAGGTTTCGTTTTAGGGAAATACAAGCCGGTTCCATTGATGTAAAAATGAATTCAATCGGAGTTTGTTTGGGTCGGTTTTCAAGTTTTAAAAATTCCTTCTTAGCCTTTTATGCAAAAAAGACTTTTTAGGGTAAACTTCCCACACACACACACACACATATATATAGGGAAGGGTTCAAATACTAACCCTCCTTACGGCGCTAACCCATTAACTTTGCCAAAAAATAGCCGAATCTTGAATTTTTTTTTAAACATCATTGTAACACAATTTGAACACCATGTTCAGTTTTGAGTTTTGGCTAATTCATCACCGTTTGGGCTCTTACAGTACTGTAGATGTTTAAATATTTAAAACTTACAGTACTGTAGCAAAAACCTTACAACGATGATATTTTTAAACGGTGATGAATTAGCCCAAACTCAAAACTGAACATGGTGTTCTAATTGTGTTATAATGATGTTAAAAAAAAATTCAAGATTCGGCTTCGTTTTGGCAAAGTTAATGGGTTAGCGCCGTAAGAGAGGGTTAGTATTTGATCCCAATCCTATATATATATATATATCTGTGTGTGTGTGTGTGTGTGTGTGTGTGTGTGTGTTTAACTGTTTAAGTTAGCTAGCTAAGCTAGATCCTAGCAAAGAAGTTTGCTTTAATTTTATGCTAACGGTTTCTTGCAAGCAAACAATAAACTCAAATCAGAACATGCATGCAGGCAAGCTCCCTTTAATTAGTTATTAGCTGTCCCGTTAATTCGTCCTGCTCAACACTACTATATATAATATGATTCAATCTATATACCACGTACATATAAATACGTTCGAACAGAAATTAAATTAAATCCATCATAAAGATCGATCGAATCCATATACATATAGTAGGTATCAAAATATATATAGGTTAAAAGCTGATCGATCGATCGCGCGTCATGGATGATGAAAACCAAGCTGATCAATCTCCTCTTCTTGAAACAACGACGTCACTTGTTCAAAGAAACGTCATACAAAATGTAATCAGCCAAACATTCCAAAGCACGGCTAACTTGGCGAATCTTTTGCCCACCGGAACGGTTCTTGCTTTTCATCTCCTCTCGCCCATATTCACCAACCAGGGCGTGTGTGACCCTATGAGCCGGGCCTTGACCACTGTACTTGTAGGTTTGTGTGGTCTTTCGTGTTTTCTGTTGAGTTTCACTGATAGTTTCGTTGATGGAGATGGTAATATATGCTACGGGTTCGCTACGATAAATGGGTTGTATGTCATGGATGGGAATATAAGTTTAACACCGGAAATTGCAGCCAAGTACAAATTAAAGTTCAGTGATTTCATGCACGCGTTCATGTCGATTATGGTTTTTGCAGCTGTGGCTCTTTTTGATCAAAATGTTGTCAACTGCTTTTATCCTTCACCGTCTGATGATATCAAAAACCTTCTTACAACACTGCCTATTGGATTGGGGGTCTTTTTTAGTATGCTGTTTGTTGCTTTCCCTTCACAACGCCATGGAATTGGGTTTCCAGTTACTAATTAATTAATTATGTTTTTGTCCAGTTTATTCGGTGGTTCTTTGCGTTATTTATACTTCTTGTTTGTTGGTCATTTATGTATTTTTTTTCTTGAAAATCAATAAAAAAAAGTTTGGTTCTTATCAATTAGTGAGTCTTTGTTATCTGTGGGAAATTTAATTAGGTGTTGTTTGCAAGTTCATACCAACATGCGGTATCATAACAAGGTGTGCTCAAGTTTTCATGAAGTGTGTTAATGGTTGATCCATCCAATATAGTCCAATCTAGGCATGACATATATGGAGATGCCTACAATTGCCTATGATTCTAATCAATTGAGTCCAGTTTGACTGATGGGATGCCTACAATTGTAGGAAACAAACGAACTTACCCAGTATATTCCTATGTAGGGTCTGGGAAAAGGATAGACACAAATCTTACCCCTATCCCAACTGGGATAGAGAGGCTGCTCCGAAGGAGTCTTCGGCTCAAAATTATCGTTTGAAGCTGATCATTTCAACATTTTTAACGCTATTTTCACAAAATAAGTAAAATAGCGTTAAAATTAGTGCAATATTACTTTTGCCTTTTGAGGGCCCACATTATATATGTGCACCGCAAATGGGGCGTAAAATTAAGGCGAAAAGAAGTCTTTTGAACAGGCACCTCAAGTGTCTCAATCAAATCGTCGACAAAGGTATGATCATGGCAGAGGAGGTGGACGTGGTTTCTATCGTGAACGAGGAAGATGGATAAAAGCGAAGTTATACAATGTTGTCAATGTAAACAGTTTGGTCATGACAAAAGAGACTGTTGGTCAAATGATGAGGAACAAGTGAAAGCAATAGCAAATCAAGAAGAGGAAGATGCGACTAATGAGGAAGTATCTCATTTATTTATGGCAACTGCTACTTCAAAAACTGGGTCATCTAATACGCATGAATCTACAAATTCATGCAAACTCTATGGTTTATAGATTCAGGGTGTTGAAATCACATCACAAAGGGGGTGTTGGTTTACCTCTTAATGATTCCATTAAGAGGTAAGGTCTGAACCGGTCAGACATAAGGGTGTTTGTTTCAGTTTTATTTCACATCTAAATGATTCAACCCGCCTCTGAATGATTAAGCAAAAAAACGAGTCTGAATGGAAAAATAAACCCTGGGGGTAAAAATTTTCTCCCCATTTTTTCTTCTTCCCGTCTTTCACATCGCTACCTCTGCTGCATCTTCTTTCACGATCGCTGAACAGAACCACCAGCAGCCGCCGCTGCTTCAACCTCCGGCCGCCTCTCTCTCAGCTCTCCCTCTTGAAGTTTCAGACCCCCGCCGTCCCTTTCGAAGTTCAGACCCCCGCTGGTTTTATCTACCTCTGGCGCCGACTCAAACCACCGTCGTCCTTACCCTCCGGTAGATTCTTCTTCTCTCACACTCTCCTCTCCGACCGCCGCTACAGTCCCGTCGCAACAGGCTCCCCGCTAGAGCACCGTTTGCTGTGAAACCTGGCGGTCTGCTGTTAATCTCGGCTCCCGGCGCAACTGGTGTCAATACCGGCGGTCGGCTGTTGATCCCGGCTCCAGGCTGTTGTTCTTATTTGTGATAAATTTGTTGGTTCTTGTTCTTATTTGTGATAAATTTGCTCGTTCTGTTTCTTATTTGTGATAAATTTGTTGGTTCTTGTTCTTATTTGTGATAAATTTGTTGGTTCTTGTTCTTACTTGTGATAAATTTGCTGGTTCTTTTTCATGGATTTCTAATAAATTCTGTTTGTGTATGAATACATGTTTGTTTACACATGCAAGTGTTGTTCTTATTGATTTCCCTGTTGGTTCTTGTTTTTATTTGAGATAAATTATATGTTATTGTTCATGGATTTGTGATAAATTATTTGTTAGTGTTCATTGATTATTGATAAATTATTTGTTATTGTTCTCACAGTTTCTCTTTGGTTCTTGTTTTTATTTGTGATGAGTTCTTTGTTCTTGTTCATTGATTTATAGAAATGGCACAAAAACGACTTAGGATTAATTGGAGGCAAGAAGGTGTAGAAAAAACATTTCTTGAAACATGTGTTGACGAAATAACAATTCATGACATAGTAGTTTTTATTATCCTTTGTTGGTATTGGCTACAACTAGCCTCAACAAGAGTTGGAAGGATACAAGATTTAAAGTCGGCATTAACTGGTCATGCATATACACAAGAATTGTTGCATGGAACTTCAACACAATGTCATGAGATGATGCGTCTTTCTCATGATGCATTTGTGTTATTATGCAATCATTTTAAACAAAAAAATTGGTTGCAAAGTAGTAGGTCAATAGCATTTGAAGAAAAATTGGCTATGTTTTTAATTGTCATAGGACATAATGAACTTTTTCGCATGGTTAAACGTAGGTTTCAACATTCTACAGAAACGATTCATAGGTGCTTTCATGAGGTTCTAAATGCAATGATGAGCTTTACTAGAGAAATTATAGTTCCAAGTTCTTCTGATGCAATCGCTAACACATCAGATAGACATAGAAGGCTAAAACAAATTTTCCCAGGAGCCATAGGTGCATTAGATGGAACTCTTGTACATGCAGTCGTGCCTGTTGATCAACAGACACGTTACAAAGGAAGAGGAAAAGGAGAATGTTATCAAAATGTGTTAGCAATCTGCGATTTTGACATGATATTCACATTTGTATGGGCCGGATAGGAAGGCATCGCACATGATTCACGGGTTTTAAAAGAAGTTGCATTTAACCCAACTTCTGGGTTTCCATTCCCCCACCAAGTTTTCACTCATCCTTTGACATGGAATGTTTGAAATAAAATAACACTTTTTATATGTAATATTTTTATACTAACAATTACAGATAAATATTACCTATGTGACGCTGCATACACAAACATTCTTGGATTTTTGACTCCATATCGTAATACAAGGTATTGGTTAGCCGATTTTCGACGACAACGGGCATCAACTAGAGAAGAAAGGTTCAATATTGAACGTGCTTATGGTGTTTTAAAGGCGAGATTCCCTATCCTGAAGCAAATGGCGCCCTTTTCTTTCCCGATACACAGGGACATCACTACTAGAAATCTGAAATTTACCAACAAATTTTTCCGACAAAAAAATATGGTCGGAACTTTCCAACGATTTTCCGACCAAATTCCGACAAAAAAATAAAACATATTTTTCGTGTAAAAATTCCGACTATTTATCGACAAAAGAAGTTTTTGTCGGAAAGTTCTCGATAGATTCCGACCGAATTCCGACCAAAAGTTTAAAAATAAAATAAGGGTCGGACGTTTCCGACTGTTTTCCGACCAATCTGACCACTTTGTCGGAAAGTAGTCGGAATTTTCCGACTACTTTCCTATCACAAGTTATCCTTTTTTTAATTTTAAGGCTCTTATCATCGTTTTCTTCGCATCATCTTTTTTGTACCTTGATTATATACAAAAACATTAGTTATAAACATTACAATTTCACAAATTATATGTTTGTCGATCATGTAAGCAAACAAATACATATATACTTATAAACATAAAACTTTATTGGTTTCTAATATTGTATGTACACATAAATACGTGGATGTGTATAACACTTCTTATTTATTGCCGTTAAGTTTTTTATAATGTATAATGAATGTGTAAAAAAGATGAAATGAAAAAAATGATGTCCAAAGCTTGAAAAACAAAAAATGAATTGTTGTAGTAGGAAAATGGTCGGAAATTTCCGACACTTTTCCGACCAAAATGAATAATTCGTTGGAAACCAGTAGGAATTTTCCAACTATATTCCTACCACAGGATTTCCTTTTTTATATTTTAGGCTCTTAACACATTTTTTCGTATTATCTTTTTTGCACCTTGATTATATACAATAACATTAGTTATAAATTATACAATTTAATGTTGATCGGGTCAACTTGAATGTATACTCGAAACCCGAACCTAGGGTGTCACACCCCGAGCCGGCGGGGTTGGATCGGAGTCCCCGTCGGGCGGAAGGTTCCCGGGGCGTGATATCGCGGGTGATAATCGTGATGATCAGATTGTTTACATAGCATCAATGTTTAAGAATAACTAAAGCACAATCAAATGATAATTAGGATTACAAAGTTAAATTACATCATCAATGTTCTGCAATTTAACTAGGTAAACCTATCAAAAGAATATCATGTTTATATATTGTAACTGTACAAGATATCAAAAGTGTATAGCTTCCATAGCAAAACATGTGCTTCTCCAAAGTCTACTAGGTCTGCTAACTGGCATCCTAGTATGCAATCCAAAAGCTTAAGCCTATTCCTGTGCGTTACCTGAGAAAGCATGTAAGAAAACAAAGTCAACACAAAGGTTGGTGAGTTCATGTAGTTTTAGTATTTGTAAAATAGCTTTTGCAAACCTCCTAGGTAGAACCTTAACCTCATTAACAACACCTGTATCATCCAACTCGGTATGCTTATATATAGGGCATACCCCTGAGTCGAGCCTACGACCCGCCCAGACGCCGTCCCACCACATACTAAGTCACATAGGACATTGTTATTAATGATAATTAAGCATTCTACCTACCGTTCGATTCATCCTTCATCATAGCTTTAGTTTACTGTTTTCAAAGTTTACAAGTCTATAGCATTCGCATGTAATAGCTTCAATAAGTTTAACAAGCATCGTGTTTAAAAGTTTATGATGTTGACCCAAAAGCATTCATGCATTCCCTAGGTAACAACCTTAATCTCATTAACACCACCTGTATCATCCAACTCGGTATGCTTATATATAGGGCATACCCCTGAGTCGAGCCTACGACCCGCCCAGACGCCGTCCCACCACATACTAAGTCGCATAGGACATTGCTGTTAATGACAATTAAGCGTCTTACCTACCCTCCATTTTGTTTATAGATTTAGCATTATGTTTAAGTTTATAGCATGAGTGAACATTGAGGAATCACTGTATGGCAAGCACTGAGAGGCCATAAGTCTACCCCTCAAGTCCCGACTATAAAGGTCACCCTATGGCAAGCACTGAGAGACCATAATAGGTGCCTTCTAGTCCTGACTGTGAAGAACACATGAAGGCAAGCACTGAGAGACCAACTATTGTTCTTCAAGTCCCGACTAGGAAGAACACATGAAGGCAAGCACTGAGAGACCAACTATTGTTCTTCCATAGTCAATAGTTTATAGCATCCAATGTTTAACAACCGGAGAGGCAAGCACTGAGAGGCCAAACCGTTGTTTTAGCTTATCAAGTTTATAGCTTTTAAGTTTAGCAACCGGAGAGGCAAGCACTGAGAGGCCAAACCGTTGCTTTTGCATAACAAGTTTATAGCTTTCAAAGTTTAACAACCGGAGAGGCAAGCACTGAGAGGCCAAACCGTTGCTTTTGCATAACAAGTTTATAGCATTATGAGCACTCCAAGCATTTCTAGCATTTAAGCATGATAAGCATATGGTATTCGCATTATAGCATCAGCACTTGGCATTAGTATATAGCATTAAGCATCTAGTTTATGAATATAGATTATAGCATAAGCATTACGCGTATAGTTTAAGAATATAATTTATAGCATAAGCATAGAGTGTGTAGTTTAAGAATATAGTTTATAGCGTAAGCATCAAGGGTGGCGTTTAAGAATATAGCTTAGAGCATAAGTATAAAGAGCATAGTTTAAGAATATAGTTTATAGCGTAAGCATCAAGGGTGGCGTTTAAGAATATAGCTTAGAGCATAAGTATAAAGAGCATAGTTTAAGAATATAGTTTATAGCATAAGCTTTAAGGATATAGTTTAAGAATATAATTTATAACATAAGCATTAAGCACTTAGTTTAAGCATCAAGTGTATAAATTAAGCTTCTAGTTTGCAACATAAGCATCAATCACCAAGTTTAAGCATATTGTGGTAGCATAAGCATCAAGTCTCATAAGCATCCAACATATGTTTTCAAGCCTCAAGTTTCAAGTATAAGTTTCAAGTCTATTGCTTTTCAAAGTATTCTAAGTTCTAGCATAAGTTTCAACATAAGTATCATGTTTATGTTTAAAGCATTAATTAACATTTCAAGAGTTTTATGAAAATGTTTAACATGCTTCTCAGTCCCGAAGTAAAACAAATAAATTTGAAAAGGGACAAATGAACTCACCTTATGCCCGAAGTGTTTGACTAAGTAGAATGAGAATACACGCGCTCTTTATTTGTACTTGTTGTAAGATTCACAATCCTGTATTGATTTCATATAGTTTATAAGTATGTGTTGTATTGATTCGTGTTTGTGTAGGTGTTAGCCTAAAGTAGGCTAACACTTATGAGTCTCGGTTCTCATTCGGCCCTAAGTCTTTTGTTATAGAGGTTAAGGTCACTTAACTCCATTTAGTTTAATGCTACACTTCTTGCTCATTTGATTTGATCCTCGTCCGCAATTGTAGATATTCGAAGAAACCATGATTTATACTTTAGAGAATTCATTAGTTTTAAAACGATACCATGTTACTAATAGTTTAGGTTGCTAATCCCAAGTAAATTGCACTAAGGTTTATTAGTCCAATTACTAGCTCTAGTTCAACTCTTGTGGCCCGATTTCACTTTGGGCCGAATGTGTATGGTCCTTGAATCATTTATTTAAGTTAAAACCCAATTAAAGGTTTAAACCGTATAATGGGCCAATAAAGTAGGTTGGGCCATCTAGGGTAGTCCAAGCTAATTCTTGGATCAAGTTAGAGATTATGGCCTGGGTAGTGGCCGTAGGCCAAACTATTGGGCCGAATCATTGGGCTTAGGCAAGGTAAAGGGGTCGGGTGGCATGCATGAGCCACATAGTTTTGTGTGGGCTTCAAAATTTGGGCCGAACATGAGTATGGGCCGAATAAACCTTTGGGTCTTGACGATGAATCTAGGCTTACAAATGGGCTGAATAGTAAAATCTGGGCTGTACAATTGGGCCAAAATAACTTCTGGGCTGGTACATACGGTGTGGGTTCATGAGGCTCTACTTACGTATCACTAAAATGGCATAGCATGCGTAGAGGCCAACGAATCCAGATGGTTCTTGGGCCGATTGGGCCTAACACAAGATTATCAGTGAACATGGCTTCGGGTGAAAAATTTGACATAGCTAATATGTTTTGTTTGAACCAGCCGAGAGATGTAGCCCCATCATCCAGCGAACCCTTGGTTCAGAAGTGTTAAGGTTCGTCTCTGATGGAGTGGGGTTCGGCTAAGTGACTTGGCACAAGGTTCGTGACATCCCAGGTGGAGGGTTCGTAGCCACAATGGTTCGCCGCATCTTAGGAAGGTTCGTTCCATTGTGGGTTCGTCTGCATGGTGTCTAGGTTCGTTGGTAGCAAAGGTTCGCAGGGTGTGACAACAAGGGTTCGGTAATGGCTCATGGGTTCGTGGCAGTTAACACCCACACAAGGGTTCGGCTACATCTCAGCTAACCCCGATGGCTCACGAACCTGTAACAATTCTTCATCTCCTTCAAGCCTCATGCATACCAGGCTGTTATAGGGATGAGACATGTGAATTTCCGAATGGTTTTACAGTCATGATCGAGGTCTGAGGTCGACTAAGTGTGAAGTTATCAAAGAACAAAGTGAAAACCCTCTTTTTCGAGATTTTCATTCGATCATACCTCTGATTTGGCTGGACAACTTCTCCGATCTGTTGTACTTTCACGTAGAGCTCGTCAAGGGCTTCGCGTGGGCGCAAGAATCACTCAAATCGGTTAAGAAACGAAGAAGTTATGAGGCTTGAAAGATCAAACATGGTGAATTTTGTTTTAGAGAGAGAGAGAACCGGATTTCTGATTTTTAGAGAGAGAAAATGCAGAAAATTTATGAGAAATCACTCTCATTAGTGGTTTATATACTCCAGGGTGTTCGGGTTCGTTTCGGTTACTCGGTTCGCGTTTTCGTCGCGTAATCCGGAAAATTACGCGTAATTTATAATAAATAAATAAAAAGGTTATTTTAATTAATTTGATGAGTTTCAAAATTGTAAAAATGTTAATTATTTAATTTTATTAAATTTATTATCGTTCGTGTCGTGTTTCGTTTTCGTTATCGTTTCGTCAGATCGCGTCGCCATCGCGCGTATTCGTTCGAATCGTCATTCGAACGAATACGTCGATGGTTTTGCTTTCTGATTCTTGTTTCCTACTGTTAAGTCATTATTTCAGAACGTTAAACTATCAGAATCATTCGTACAGGTCGTCACCTATACGAATAACTCGTCGGTTTAGCATTCCGTAACAATAACCGTTATAGTTTCGTTTTGTTTAACCTCACATACGTTTATGCAAACTAGTATCACGTCAAGTATTTATGTTTCAACACTGTGTTGTCTGACATGTTTCTGACTGTTAAACCCTGAGGTTTCAGTCAGTTTCAGACAATCGTTTAATAGTTTCATGCTTATCAGAAATGTATCAATAGCATAACATAGTTTCCCGTAAGAGGTACCTGAGTTACTGTACAAGTTACTGTACAGTTTACTGTTCCGGTTACGATTCCGGCACAGATGTTACAGTCTCCCCTTGTTAAAGAAATTTCGTCCCGAAATTTAAAAAAAATTATTATCGGATACTACTCTTTCTATAACACTGGGAAAACTTTGGTCAATGTGATATCCTTACTCTCCTAGATTAAACTCTAGGTCGCGTTTGTGTTTTCCTACATATAGCCTCAAAGTTTTGCTAGTCTTATGGCTCATAATTGTCTTATTGTTATTGCTTGTTTAATCCTTGTGTGACTCTAACACTTCATTGTTTAAACTAACCAATGCTATGAGCATCAGCTGTTACACATCTTTAGTTTCAGCTATGGCTTCCTACGCATGTTATGTGTATTAACCAAGGATTCTTTCTTTGCTTCTATTGAGTTAAAAGTATTCCTAAGTTTCATGGAATACTCATGTGATCGTACTAATAGGAATAAGATAATTTCTTATTCATATTAGTATCAAAATAAAATGAATTCTTATGAGTGAGGAGATACTACATACCAGTACCCGTCGCCGGGTCTTGGTGTGCTGCAGCGGCTCCGATCATAAATGCCCTCCCACGAGGTACTTGTGCTCCTGGTTGTACTCTTTTCGGGCAGTCTCTGGAGAAATGACCTAATTCCCCGCAGTTATAGCATCCCCGATTGTTGTTGTTATGATTGCCAGGATCTTGTGGTGGTGGAATTGCTACTGCGGCATTGTTTGTAGCTTGTGTGGCTGGAGCACGGCATTGTTGAGTCCGATGACCTAGTCGGCCACAGTTGTTGCATTGCCTGCATGGCACCGTAGTAGGATGATGAAATCTGCAGTGTATGCACTGAGGATGCATTCCCACATAGTTTTTGTGTGCAGGGTTGACAGGTACTGCAGGGGCTTGTCTCAGAGGTGTGGCCACTGCATAGTTTCCGATGACCTTTTGCTTCTTTGTTTGATGTTGTTCGGGCTTCTTCGTTGCTGCTTCCTTGGATTTCCCTATGTCATCTTTCAGAACTCCAGACTTCACCATTACCCCAGTAAGTTTAGCTGAAAGTGCAATGGCTGACTCCAAAGTAGCAGGATTTGCAGCCAACACAATGCTCTGTATGCAGGAGGGTAATCCAGCTACATATCTGTCAATCAACTTTTCCAAAGTTGGCACCATCTCTGGCACCAAAGCTACCAGTTCGTGATAGCGGGTAGTGAAAGTCATATGGTCGGCTCCCTTCATCACGTGGTTCGAGAGCTCAATCTCTAGTTGTTGCAGTTCATGTTTCGGACAAAACTCATTCCTTAGAAGAAGTTTGAATTCTGACCATGGCATTGCCATTGCTTCATCCCTGCCCTTGGCTCTGATTTGAGCATTCCACCACGTCAACGCTCGCTTGCTAAACGAACCAGCTGCATAACGAACTTTGTGGTGTTCCGGACAACTGCTTATGTCCAGTGTATTCTCCATTTTCTCCAGCCATTGAATCAGTCCAACGGCTCCTTCAACTCCAGTAAAGCTCGGTGGCTTGCATCCTACGAATGACTTGTAGGAACAGTCTGAAGTGTGGCTAGTGTTTCCACTAGCTTCTCCAGTAGTGTGGCCAGAGTTGTTGCCATGGCTTTGAATCCTGTTGATCATCTCCGGGATGATATCCTTCATCTGATTAGTCAGCTGACTGCTCAGTAACGTTGCCAAAGCAATGGTAGCAGGATCCAAAACTATAGTTGCAGTCGGGTTTGGAGGAGGACTATGTGGAGGAGGAGGAGGTGGCGGTGGTGAATCTGGTGGTGATGGTGTTGAAGAGTGCGGTGCAGATGTCTGTGTAGTAGGCACCGGAGTCGGTTGTTTTCTAGGCGGCATTCTGATCATAACCAAAAGAATTTGGTTAGTGCAGTGATCGAATGCAGAAAACATAATGCAAGCTTAAGTCTTATGTTCTCTACATGAAGGTCCCTAAGTTATAGTCTAGGCCAAACCATTTATGTAATGACCTATTATTCTCTATAACCTTGAGCTCTGATACCAATCTGTCACACCCCGAGCCGGCGGGGTTGGATCGGAGTCCCCGTCGGGCGGAAGGTTCCCGGGGCGTGATATCGCGGGTGATAATCGTGATGATCAGATTGTTTACATAGCATCAATGTTTAAGAATAACTAAAGCACAATCAAATGATAATTAGGATTACAAAGTTAAATTACATCATCAATGTTCTGCAATTTAACTAGGTAAACCTATCAAAAGAATATCATGTTTATATCTTGTAACTGTACAAGATATCAAAAGTGTATAGCTTCCATAGCAAAACATGTGCTTCTCCAAAGTCTACTAGGTCTGCTAACTGGCATCCTAGTATGCAATCCAAAAGCTTAAGCCTATTCCTGTGCGTTACCTGAGAAAGCATGTAAGAAAACAAAGTCAACACAAAGGTTGGTGAGTTCATGTAGTTTTAGTATTTGTAAAATAGCTTTTGCAAACCTCCTAGGTAGAACCTTAACCTCATTAACAACACCTGTATCATCCAACTCGGTATGCTTATATATAGGGCATACCCCTGAGTCGAGCCTACGACCCGCCCAGACGCCGTCCCACCACATACTAAGTCACATAGGACATTGTTATTAATGATAATTAAGCATTCTACCTACCGTTCGATTCATCCTTCATCATAGCTTTAGTTTACTGTTTTCAAAGTTTACAAGTCTATAGCATTCGCATGTAATAGCTTCAATAAGTTTAACAAGCATCGTGTTTAAAAGTTTATGATGTTGACCCAAAAGCATTCATGCATTCCCTAGGTAACAACCTTAATCTCATTAACACCACCTGTATCATCCAACTCGGTATGCTTATATATAGGGCATACCCCTGAGTCGAGCCTACGACCCGCCCAGACGCCGTCCCACCACATACTAAGTCGCATAGGACATTGCTGTTAATGACAATTAAGCGTCTTACCTACCCTCCATTTCGTTTATTTACATAAAACTAAAAGTTTGAATGTTTGATGAAGATATGTTCCAATCCACACTCCACCCGTCGCCCACACTTCACAGCCCCATTTCATTTTGGAACCCTAAACTCCTAAAGCCCTCCGTTCGACCTTCTCCGACATCGACTTCTCCACCGTCTCCACCGTTCGACCTTCTCTTCCGTCTCCTTCACGGCTCCGACCTTCTCCTCCGCGGCTCCGGCTCTGGCGATCGAAGCCCTCTCTTTTCCGACGTTCTAGAATCCGTCATTTCCTCTGATGACGCGTCCCCTCCGTCGTCGATCAAGAACAGGTAGCCTTTGTTATGAATGTGTTGAATCACCATTTTAATGTGTATTACCCAACTAGGTTTCCTTTGCTCTAGTTATGCTGCTTAACTTGAAAATTCTTATATGTTACTATACTTTGATATAGATAATATGTTGAACTTGGTTAAAATTTGTCAAGAATTTGTGTGACTTATATGAATTTTTATCATGTGCCACTAAAAAAAGATAGCAGAGTTAGAGCTAAACCAGAGGAGATAGATCTTTACTGTTCAAGCTTACTTACTCAAGGATAAAATGATGCTTGTAGTGTGTTTCGTTTCTTCGATTTTGAAAGGTGGAAAAATATAGGGAAAGTCTAAAATATGGTTGGACAAAGATGTTCAATCATGTGTGATTATCTAGGCGTGATTAACTTATCAAGTTTGAAATTTAGCTTACTCGCAAAGATGAGCTCAAGTGTAATTTAGCTTACTCAGGGTTCAAACATGAATAATAAATTAGATAGCAATCAGATTACATGTAATCTGGAATCATATGATTACATCTGTGGTTGTAGGTGGTTCTTGATTTGGATGAAACTCTTGTATGTGCCTATGAGACATCTAGTTTGCCTGACAGTGTTCGCAAACAAGCTACAGAGGCTGGATTAACATGGTTTGAGCTAGAATGTATACCTTCTGAGAAGGTGAAACAGTTTATGTTCGTAATTAATTGTTTTCTTCAGTCAAGTTCGATTAAAGTTTAAATTTTGGTAGCCTTTGTTATGCTTTGTTATGTTTGTTAAATTTTGGTACTTAACTGCTTTAGTCGAGTTCTACCTGCCAGATCAGTCTATTTTTTGGTACTTAAATTTTGGTAGCCTTTGTTATGTGTTATGATGTTTGTGGATTGTTTCAAATTGGTTTAGGATTAATGGACCATCATGTATTGGATTATGTTTTAATTTTAGACTTAAAATGTGATTTTGTTATATGTTATTGGTTCTAGTTTATATACCTCAGTAGAGATGCAATAATTTTTTTTTATTTTTTAAAATGGTAAGTATGTTATTTTGAAACCTGGAAGAATATATATGAAAATTTGGACATCTAGAAGCATATATATGAAAGTTGTGATCAAAAAACAAATTATTAAAATGGAATTTTAAATAAATGATTAAACAAGTTCATGATAATGGAATTTTATACCTTTGTTATGCAAGTATTTCTTTTTAATTTATGCTAGTGAAATCACCATGGAGAGTTCTATCTCCAACTCTAAGAAAAGATAATCTCTGATATTTCTTTGTTTTTGTGTCTAGATCCTTTTATTTGTGTATTTGTTAATTTATGCTGGTGTAAGTTCTTACAATTTGCGAATTTTAGTTCTAGCTCTATAAAAACATGCCATCAAATAGAGAATGGATGTATAGAACGAGAGCATCGAATGGTCTTTTCAATCCAGAATTTCAACAACATGTTACTTATTTCTTGGATTTTGCATATGCCAACGCTACAAACATTCGAAGGCGAACTATAGAAGGGGTGGATGTGTTGGAAATTAGATGTCCGTGTACCATATGCAAAAATCTGGAATACAAAAACAGAGATATGGTTGAGTATGATCTATATAAAAAAGGGTTCATGAAGAATTATTTGATATGGTATTGCCATGGTGAATCAGTGCCCTCCCAAGACGTGGGTCAATGCTCAAACCCTATACCATCTCAACATCAAGGTGATTTTGCTGGATACAATGACATGGTTATGGAAAGCATGCACCAAAATCAGCATCCTTCATATGAGCAAGGGCCACAATGCCCAAATCAAAACGCTGAAGCATTCTATACCATGTTAAGGCAAGCCGATGAGCCTTTATGGCCCGGTAGCGACAAGGCTAGCACACTCTCCATCACCACTAGATTATTGCATTGGAAATCAGAGTGCAATGTTTCTGACTCAACATACGATAAGCTACTTCCAATAATCAAAGATTGTCTACCCGACGGTGAGAAGCTACCTAGAAACTTTTATGAGACCAAGAAGATGTTAAAGCCACTAGAGTTACCCTCAGAACAAATTCATGTATGCACAAACCATTGCATACTATTTAGAGGACCATTTGCTGATCTGGATCGTTGTATAGTATGTAATGAAAATAGATACAAGGTAAGAGGGAATAAGGTGCCTAAGTTGGTGATGACTTACATGCCGGTTGGACCAAGACTTCAAAGATTGTTTTATTCAAAGAAGACATCCGAACATTTGACTTGGCACAAAGTTCATCAAAGACAAACGGAAAAGATGAGTCATCCTAGTGAAGGTCGAGCCTGGAACCATTTTGACTCGGTCTTTCCTCATTTTGCACAAGAGACACGTAATATACGCCTTGGGTTGTCTACTGATGGGTTCAGTCCAAATAATTCAATCGGGACTGCGTATTCTTGTTGGCCAGTGTTTATTACGGTTTACAATCTTCCTCCTTGGTTGGCGTTGAAAAAGGAGTACATACAGATGCCTGTGCTCATTCCTGGTCCGAAGAATCCCGGACATAATTTGGACGTTTTTCTACAACCTTTAGTAGAGGAGCTAAAATCGTTGTTCACAGATGGCATTGAAACTTATGATGCCTATCAAATGAATAATTTCCAAATGAAAGTTGTTCTGCTGTGGACAGTTAGTGACTTCCCTGCTTATGCAATGTTGTCTGGATGGAGCACTCATGGAAAGTTAGCTTGTCCATATTGCTCTGATAAATCGGGATCATTCCAGCTTCAATTCGGAAGGAAGCCATGTTGGTTTGACTGTCATAGACAATATCTTCCGGCTAAACATAGTTTTCTAAAAGATAAGATTAATTTTAAGAAAAACAAAACGGTGAGGAATGTAAGATCTATCCCGGAGCCAACCGGAGAGGAAATATGGCAGGTTATCCAACATTTTCCCACTGTTTATAAAGGTACCCCCTATAAGACAGAATACGAAAAACCAACTGGCTTTGGGGAGACACATAATTGGGTAAAAAAAGTATCTTTTGGGAACTGCCGTATTGGCGTAAGTTGTTGATCCGACACAACCTTGACGTGATGCATATTGAGAAAAATGTATTTGACAATTTGTTTCATACTATTATGGACACCAACAAATCCAAGGACAACATGAAGGCAAGACAAGACATTGAGCTTCTTTGTGACCGACCTCTTTTAAACCGCATTCATGGTAACAATGAGAAGATGACTAAAAATAGGGGAGATTACACTCTGCAGAAAAGTGATGTTAAACAAGTCTGTGCGTGGCTAAAAAACCTTAAATTTCCTGATGGGTATGCATCAAATATAGGAAACTGTGTAAACAACAAAGATTATAGTTTTTACAGTTTCAAAAGCCATGATTGTCACGTGTTTATGCAAAGGTTGCTTCCACTTGCTATCAGAGGGTTTGTTTCAAATGAGATATATGAGGCTGTCACAGAGTTGTGCATGTTTTTTCGGGTCTTATGTTCAAAAACATTACATCTAGATGATTTATGTAAAATGAAGCGCACCATTGTTCAAACCATTTGCAAGTTGGAGAGAATATTCCCACCCGGTCTCTTTGACTCTATGGAACACCTGGTCATACATCTAGCTGATGAAGCTTTACTTGGTGGGCCGGTTCAATATAGATGGATGTATCAATATGAGAGGTAATCACATTATTCTTTTCATGATCAAACACTTTTCAAATGTTTTTTTTGGTACGCCTCATACATTCTTGATAATTTCTAAATGCAGGAAGTTAGGCTTGATAAAAAGGAGGATTAGAAACAAAGCAAGGGTTGAGGGTTCAATCGTTAGGGAACACTTGGTGAATGAACTTGCAACCTACTGTTCTTTATACTTTGCGCCAACAATTGAGACAGGCCATAACCGAGAACCGCGAAATTTCGCACCGCAACATCCTAGGTCTTTGGGTGCCGACACTCAACTAAGTGTGTTTGTCTTTCCATCTAGAAGATTATATGAAAAGGGTGGAAGGGAAAGATTCTTGACTCATGAAGAACATCACAAGATACACACATATGTTCTTCTAAATTGTGTGGAGGTTACCCCTTATGTCATCGAGTTTGATGGTGTGGCACCAAGACTATACCCAGATGAGCCCATTTCATGTCTTAGAGATAAATACTTTGCTGATTGGTTTACAACCCGCGTAAGTAAAACTAATTAAATTGTAATTATATATGTGTGCATTATTAACCAACCAAATGTGTGTGTTTTTCAATATAGGTAAATGGGAGTTCATTTGATGAAAATGTTAAACATTTGGAAATTTTAGCAAGGAAACCATCCCATTACGTTCAATTTCACAATGGATACTTCGTAAATGGTTATAAGTTTCACACTAGGGAATATGCCAAGGGACGTGTCACCAACAACTGTGGTGTTTGCGTGCGAGGGGAGACGTATAATGCTCAAGAGGATGACTACTATGGCTTATTGGATGAGATACTAGAGCTTGAGTATTATGGAAATGGGCGTTCAACTGTTGTATTATTCAAATGTTCTTGGTATGATATCAACCATGGTGTAGTAGTCAACAAAAATAAGTTGGTTGATGTAAAATCCAAGTCCAAACTTCTAACTAACGACCCTTTTGTCTTGGCATCGCAAGCGGAACAAGTGTTTTATACATCATACCCTGCTGTGAGAAAGGATATTAAAGATCTATGGGCAGTTGTGAAGACAAAAGCTCGACACATATATGAAGTCTCTGAACCTAGAACACAAGACGTGGATGATGGCGACATAGAAGCATATGGGGTACTACAGATTGATGAACGGTTTGAGTTGCCCTTAGAAATAACTAGGAGCGAACGACTGTGTCTAGTCACAAATACCAATACAGAGGTGCAATTGACTAGTGAGGAAGCTAGAGGATTTGAAGAGGATGAATTTGAAGATGGAGAAGATACTTCTGATGGTGACGAAATGCTTTTTTCTGACCACTCTTCAGATGAAGAGTAACTTCATTGTTAAAAACATGTTTTATTTTTGAAAACTTTATATTATGTGTTTCATCATACGGTATGTCTGCTTTAAATAATACATATAGGGCTTATCAGTCTTATATTATCTATTTTACCAATCTTGTTTTCTTAAATGCAGGGTCTTAACCGTGGAATCATTAAGTATGGTTGGTCGTGGACGTGTCCCATCTCCGCAAGATTTATCATCCACCCGTGGACGAGGACGAGCATCAGACTCTTGTGGTGGACGTGGGCGGGCATCAGACTCTAGTTGTGGGCGTGGGCGAGCATTGAACTCCAGTGCTAGATGTGGACGACAATCGGACTCCGGTGGTGGACATGGGCAGGCGTCAGACTTCGGTGGTGGACGTGGAAGGCCATCGGACTCCGATGGTGGACGTGGGCGGGCATCGGGATCCGGTGGTGGACATGGGAAGGCATCGGAGTCCATTCCTGGTCAGAAGTACACATTGAACTCCAGTCATGGGCATGGACGTGGACATAGTTCAGCGTTGAGTCCTGAGGTTAGTAGAACGTTAGGCCGCGGATACGCTGGGAGTAGTAGCCAAGCGGGGCGTAGTGATCCCATGGCTGACATGGAAGGGGTATTCCGGCATCAGCAGGGAGCGGATTTGCATCATGAGGGATATGGGGGATCCCAAGATGGGTTTAACATTGTCAGAGATCATGTTGAATCTCTTGAAGATGAGGATTATAATGAGGACGGAGATGCGACTCAGTTTGGCTCTAATGCTGCCGATTTGCCTCATGGTTCCTCTCAAAGGGAATTTATCTCTCGAATTGGAGAAAAGTACGTCTTTTTAACATTTAAATTTATGTTTTTTCTTGTTATATGCTTATTTGGTTATTCATTGCAGGTTTGCAAAAGGTAAAGTTCATAGGGTGATCCGAACTTTATTTAATGAGTCTTTTGATGGACCTTGGGCAACATACAGAGAGGTCCCCAAGGAAGTATTGGACCTTATATTTGATCGTTTCAGGGTAAACACCAATTACTAATTTTTATATCTTATTTTTATTTGTTTAAAGTTAGCATTTTTTAACTTTACATTTTTATGTTTTAAAGACCCGGTATAGGTGGGATCCATCAAATGATTATGTCATTAAAGAAGCATTCCAAAACGTGTTAAAGAAACGCTACCCAGACATAATGCTGGAGCACCGAGCCAAATCAGCAAAAAGGGCCAAAGATGCTGGGCATAATTTCCCAAATGATAAGCCTAACTTTAACATAATGTGTGATTTTCCGCCTCGTTTCGTGCATCCTGAAGTATGGCGTGACTTGTGTAAGGTAGGTAACTTAGTAAATCATTATTTTTTTTCTTACATATTATCATCGTTTATATCATTATACATGTATTGTTATTTTTTATAGGGTTGGAATACCGATGCATGGAAAAAGAAGTCTGAGAGAGGAAGAAACAATCGCATGAGCACGGATGATGAGGATGTGATATCTCGACATACAGGCGGATCTAGGGGATATGACGAGCACCGGATCATCTTGGTTGACGAATTATACCCACAAACTTTAGTTTTTACTATCAACATGTAACATTAAATATAATACTCTTTTTTTTTTATAGGAAAAGAAGTTGGGCAGACCACCCACATTTAAGGAACTCTTTCTTGCAACCCACCTTGTCAAAGAGTCGAAGAAAAAGTTTTGGGATGGACTGTATGATGAAAGCTTGGACGAGGCGGTGTTTTGTACTACTCGATCGAGAAAAGCATATGTAAGTTATTATATCATTTATATCTTAAAAGTGAATGTTGGTAGCCTTTTCTTCTTTACTTGCATATGGGGTTCTTTAGTTTATTGTCCTATTAAAATAATCATGTTGATTTTATAAATTGTAGGAGGAATACGCATCAGCCATGCTTGAGAGGTACGGGGAGGACGTTAGTCAACATCCGGTAGGTGATGTTGACTTGTGGGAGAGTACGCAAGGAGGAAGCAAATTTGGGATAGGTTCTTCGGATTCTAATTTCATCGTTACGGGCACACCATCTTTGTCATCCGGGTGTACACCGTCTTACGCTGAGTATCAACGCTCGCAAGAGAAGGTATTTAAAAAAAATTCAATCAAGAAAATTATGGCCCGTTTTGACTAGTCATACTCATTTAACAAACTCTTATTGATGTATGTGTGTGTATATATTGATATATATGTATGTCCTATACTGATTAAAATCTAGTGATAATAAACTGAAGGAATTAGACAAAGTAATTAGGCATAAACAAAATAAAGTTGTTAATGATATAAGAGCTTAAAACATGGCTAGAAAAGCTTTAATAATATGCTAATCACAAGGATTAGCTGCTGTCAACAAGTAATTAAATTGGGAAGGTCGACAGAGTTTTAACATGTTAAATATGGCTGTTACAGCCCTTAAAAAGTTGCTGATTGCAAGAGTGAAGGTTGTTAAGTTGGGCAGGTCATCAAGTTCTTAACAGGATTGAATGGGGCTGAAACATGGCTACAACAACCTTAAAATACTGTATGTTTCTAACACTTTTTCATTTATGTATGTTTTTAACACTTTTTCAGGTTCGAGACTTGCAATCCCAAGTAGAAGAATTGCATAATCGAGTTGAAGATGTGCAACAAAAAATGAGGGAGGAGGTGCAACACCACATGAGAGAAGAAATACAACAACAAATGAGAGAAGAGATGAAGGAAGAGATGCAACGACAAATAGCCGAGTTAATGAAAAAATTTGGTAATCCCAGCAATCCTACATGATGGTTTGACTTTATATATTCATGTATTGTTGTTGAACTTGTAGTTTGATAATGGTAGTATTTTGTCGTGAACTTGTAATTTGATGATGGTAGTTTTTTGTGGTAGAATTTGTAACTCAACAATGACATTATCTTGTAGGAACTAGATTTGTATTCAATTTTTCGGCATTTTAAACAGGAAAAAATTTGGGTTTATTGCAGCCATTTTATTTTTTTTTTTTGAAACATTTTTTTGTCGGAAACTGGTAGGAATATAAAAGAAAAAGCAGTGTCGGAAGTTTATTGGAAATTACTCTTGGTCGGAAATTTGTTGGAAATATCTGGTCGGAAACACGTCGGAAAATAAAAAAAAAAAATTAATCTGATAGTATGTTTTGTCAGAAAATTCGTCGAAAATTAGCAGAAAATATTGTTGTCGGAAAGTTGTTGGAAATATCTGGTCGGAAACACGTCGGAAAATAAAAAAAAATATTTAATCTGATAGTTTGTCTTGTCAGAAAATTCGTCGGAAATTAGTCGAAAATGTCGTTGTCGGAAAGTTGTCGTAAAAAGTTCACGGAAGTTTGTCGGAAAAATTTTCCAACCAGGTTATTTCCCAGAAAAATATTTTGTCGGAAAATCGTCGGAAAACTAGATTTCAGACAAATTTCCGACCAAAAGTTTTGTCGGAATTTTGCGTGTTTTCTAGTAGTGAATAATAATAATAATAATAATAATAATAATAATAATAATAATAATAATAATAATAATAATAATAATAATAATAATAATAATAATTTTTGCTGTTCATAATTTTATTAGGAAATGCAATATCCATGATCATTTATTTATGGACTTCAACGACATCACTCTTTTTTCTGAAACACATGGTGGAGAAAATGATGACGAATTCATTCATGACATAGAATGGGGGTCACAGCAGGTTGAGTATATGTCTACTTTTCGTGATCAGATAGCTGCTCAACTTATTTAGAGTTATTATAATGTTTGTTGTGTAATTTTCATGGATTTTAGTATGTTTTCATGGATTTTTAATATTTTGTTTTCATGGATTTTTAATATTTTGTTGTGTAATTTGGAATTTTTTTTAATTATAATTATTTATCATTTAGCAATGTTATTCAAATATCTGCTCAAACTGCTGATTTAATTTAGCACAGATAGTACAGAAGGGTAAAATAGTCATTCTTTATATTCATTCAGAGGTCCAACCAAACAGAATTATTGATTCAGCATTTAACTGGTTCAGAGCCTCTTATTCGTTCAGACCTTTTACTGGTTCAACACTTATTGATACAGATTCTACCAAACAGTCCCTAATACAAACAGAAAGGGAGAAGTTCACACTTAGTTCTTATTAGAATCAATCTCTATTTTAACACTTGTGTAAATTATTAACTTGAGCTTCAAATGGTGTTACGGGAGGAGAGGTATGGGTGTTCACGGTTCAGTTTTAAACCGTGAAACCGTCTAAACTGATTATTGGTTCGCTTTCACGGTTGGTTTTTTCCAAACATTTGGTTGGTTGGTTTCAAAAATTTGAAACCATAGTGAATGGTTTACTTTTTGGTTTTCATAAAAAAATCGGTCGTAAATTTTTTTTGATAACAGTTCGGTTTTATTTGAATGGTTCGGTTTTGGTTTCATAATTAAAAAACCGTTATTAGCGATTTGGCTTACGATACTGCTTAAAATCCGTAAAAACCGGACTGTGAACACCCTTAACCGGAGCCATTGTTTTTGGGTATGCCTAACAAAATGGGCGGATCGGGTCGGTTAACAGATCAAATTGGGTTCAGGTTAGAATGGGTGGGGTTCAGAACGAGTTTAAAGCATAATCAGTTTGGGTCTAAATGGGTTGTTCTTAAAAAAACATCAAGTTAGTTTAAGTTAAAATTTGTTATAACTAAACAATTAGTCTACTAGGATAATTTTTAGTGATTTTTCTATCAAATATGTTATTAATCATTCTTAAATAGTAATGTTAGAATATATTGTATTCACATAGTTTTTAGGTTACATATCTTGACCCGTATTATTAAGTGTTACCCATCTTAACACATTTAATATCATGATGTTACTCATTTCAACCAATTATAGATTATATTGATTTGAGTAAAAATTACACGACCTCTATTTTTGGGTTATATTCAAGCGAAAAAACTGAAATATATGCATAAATCTTGTACAGCCCATCAATATTGTCAACTTTTACTTAAAATTGGGGAAATGCAAATTGATCTCCCGAAGTGTAGGGTTTTACACTTTTACTTATGGTCTAGTGTACACGCAATATTCAGAATATAAAATAAAAATACTTAAACTACAATCTAGGTAGAGGCGCATAAGAAGAAATTGATTAATTAGTGCATGTTTGAGATTCCATTTAAAATTAACCTTTTAACTTATTTACTTAATGAAAAAGTTAATAAGTTAAAAAGTTGTTTCGTAATTTAAAAAGCACTTTTAGTTTTAACTTTTTGAGCAGTGTTAAAAATTCATTTTTAAGAAACTGTTTTTTCTGGCTTTTTAACTTTTTATGACTAAAAAGTCATTTTTTGACCTTTTCATACACAAAAGCTAATCCAAACATATTTTTAAAAACTTCATTTCAAAACGTTATAAGTTTATAAGTACTTTTAAAAAAAGTCCTTTTAAACTTAGTAAGCAATCCCAAACGTGCCCTTAGCGTATGAATGTTGAGGTCGTATCTTTTACCCAGGTCAAAGGGAGTCTAACCCGGATACTTAACGTGATCCATTACACACATATATTGGGATTAGTATATCACGTGAAAACCCGATATTAGACAGAAATCATTAAACCCTATTTGAGTCACTTATTTCGAATCTTGAAAATAAATATGTGATACAAATTAAAACTGAATAAAAAATTAGGTTTTGAATAAACAAATCATTTTTAACGTGGGTTAATGTGAAACATACATTTATTTTCAAGATTACAAATCAATGTCTTACATAAGGTTTAAGGGTTTTCTCTTTAAAATCGGGTTTTCATAGGATAAAAACACACACGTACACATATATAATATATACACATATACGTACATATATATGTTTCGGTTAATGTTTAAGGGTTTTCTATTTAAGATTGAGTTTTCACATACGTACATATCTATTCTACTATATAATACATATTGGAACCGTCTCATCGAACCATACAATATTTGTTTTTTGGTTTTAGCTTTAAAAACTAGTTTTAGAGTTTTTATTTTAGGGCATGTTATTTTAATTAGCTTTTAGGTTATATCTTTAATTATATTAAGGGTTTGTTTTTATAATTTTGGTTTTATTATTAGGTTTATTGTTTATGATTTAAGGTTTCGTTTTAGGGAAATACAAGCCGGTTCCATTGATGTAAAAATGAATTCAATCGGAGTTTGTTTGGGTCGGTTTTCAAGTTTTAAAAATTCCTTCTTAGCCTTTTATGCAAAAAAGACTTTTTAGGGTAAACTTCCCACACACACACACACACATATATATATAGGGAAGGGTTCAAATACTAACCCTCCTTACGGCGCTAACCCATTAACTTTGCCAAAAAATAGCCGAATCTTGAATTTTTTTTAAACATCATTGTAACACAATTTGAACACCATGTTCAGTTTTGAGTTTTGGCTAATTCATCACCGTTTGGGCTCTTACAGTACTGTAGATGTTTAAATATTTAAAACTTACAGTACTGTAGCAAAAACCTTACAACGATGATATTTTTTAAACGGTGATGAATTAGCCCAAACTCAAAACTGAACATGGTGTTCTAATTGTGTTATAATGATGTTAAAAAAAAAATTCAAGATTCGGCTTCGTTTTGGCAAAGTTAATGGGTTAGCGCCGTAAGAGAGGGTTAGTATTTGATCCCAATCCTATATATATATATATATATCTGTGTGTGTGTGTGTGTGTGTGTGTGTGTGTGTGTGTTTAACTGTTTAAGTTAGCTAGCTAAGCTAGATCCTAGCAAAGAAGTTTGCTTTAATTTTATGCTAACGGTTTCTTGCAAGCAAACAATAAACTCAAATCAGAACATGCATGCAGGCAAGCTCCCTTTAATTAGTTATTAGCTGTCCCGTTAATTCGTCCTGCTCAACACTACTATATATAATATGATTCAATCTATATACCACGTACATATAAATACGTTCGAACAGAAATTAAATTAAATCCATCATAAAGATCGATCGAATCCATATACATATAGTAGGTATCAAAATATATATAGGTTAAAAGCTGATCGATCGATCGCGCGTCATGGATGATGAAAACCAAGCTGATCAATCTCCTCTTCTTGAAACAACGACGTCACTTGTTCAAAGAAACGTCATACAAAATGTAATCAGCCAAACATTCCAAAGCACGGCTAACTTGGCGAATCTTTTGCCCACCGGAACGGTTCTTGCTTTTCATCTCCTCTCGCCCATATTCACCAACCAGGGCGTGTGTGACCCTATGAGCCGGGCCTTGACCACTGTACTTGTAGGTTTGTGTGGTCTTTCGTGTTTTCTGTTGAGTTTCACTGATAGTTTCGTTGATGGAGATGGTAATATATGCTACGGGTTCGCTACGATAAATGGGTTGTATGTCATGGATGGGAATATAAGTTTAACACCGGAAATTGCAGCCAAGTACAAATTAAAGTTCAGTGATTTCATGCACGCGTTCATGTCGATTATGGTTTTTGCAGCTGTGGCTCTTTTTGATCAAAATGTTGTCAACTGCTTTTATCCTTCACCGTCTGATGATATCAAAAACCTTCTTACAACACTGCCTATTGGATTGGGGGTCTTTTTTAGTATGCTGTTTGTTGCTTTCCCTTCACAACGCCATGGAATTGGGTTTCCAGTTACTAATTAATTAATTATGTTTTTGTCCAGTTTATTCGGTGGTTCTTTGCGTTATTTATACTTCTTGTTTGTTGGTCATTTATGTATTTTTTTTTCTTGAAAATCAATAAAAAAAAGTTTGGTTCTTATCAATTAGTGAGTCTTTGTTATCTGTGGGAAATTTAATTAGGTGTTGTTTGCAAGTTCATACCAACATGCGGTATCATAACAAGGTGTGCTCAAGTTTTCATGAAGTGTGTTAATGGTTGATCCATCCAATATAGTCCAATCTAGGCATGACATATATGGAGATGCCTACAATTGCCTATGATTCTAATCAATTGAGTCCAGTTTGACTGATGGGATGCCTACAATTGTAGGAAACAAACGAACTTACCCAGTATATTCCTATGTAGGGTCTGGGAAAAGGATAGACACAAATCTTACCCCTATCCCAACTGGGATAGAGAGGCTGCTCCGAAGGAGTCTTCGGCTCAAAATTATCGTTTGAAGCTGATCATTTCAACATTTTTAACGCTATTTTCACAAAATAAGTAAAATAGCGTTAAAATTAGTGCAATATTACTTTTGCCTTTTGAGGGCCCACATTATATATGTGCACCGCAAATGGGGCGTAAAATTAAGGCGAAAAGAAGTCTTTTGAACAGGCACCTCAAGTGTCTCAATCAAATCGTCGACAAAGGTATGATCATGGCAGAGGAGGTGGACGTGGTTTCTATCGTGAACGAGGAAGATGGATAAAAGCGAAGTTATACAATGTTGTCAATGTAAACAGTTTGGTCATGACAAAAGAGACTGTTGGTCAAATGATGAGGAACAAGTGAAAGCAATAGCAAATCAAGAAGAGGAAGATGCGACTAATGAGGAAGTATCTCATTTATTTATGGCAACTGCTACTTCAAAAACTGGGTCATCTAATACGCATGAATCTACAAATTCATGCAAACTCTATGGTTTATAGATTCAGGGTGTTGAAATCACATCACAAAGGGGTGTTGGTTTACCTCTTAATGATTCCATTAAGAGGTAAGGTCTGAACCGGTCAGACATAAGGGTGTTTGTTTCAGTTTTATTTCACATCTAAATGATTCAACCCGCCTCTGAATGATTAAGCAAAAAAACGAGTCTGAATGGAAAAATAAACCCTGGGGGTAAAAATTTTCTCCCCATTTTTTCTTCTTCCCGTCTTTCACATCGCTACCTCTGCTGCATCTTCTTTCACGATCGCTGAACAGAACCACCAGCAGCCGCCGCTGCTTCAACCTCCGGCCGCCTCTCTCTCAGCTCTCCCTCTTGAAGTTTCAGACCCCCGCCGTCCCTTTCGAAGTTCAGACCCCCGCTGGTTTTATCTACCTCTGGCGCCGACTCAAACCACCGTCGTCCTTACCCTCCGGTAGATTCTTCTTCTCTCACACTCTCCTCTCCGACCGCCGCTACAGTCCCGTCGCAACAGGCTCCCCGCTAGAGCACCGTTTGCTGTGAAACCTGGCGGTCTGCTGTTAATCTCGGCTCCCGGCGCAACTGGTGTCAATACCGGCGGTCGGCTGTTGATCCCGGCTCCAGGCTGTTGTTCTTATTTGTGATAAATTTGTTGGTTCTTGTTCTTATTTGTGATAAATTTGCTCGTTCTGTTTCTTATTTGTGATAAATTTGTTGGTTCTTGTTCTTATTTGTGATAAATTTGTTGGTTCTTGTTCTTACTTGTGATAAATTTGCTGGTTCTTTTTCATGGATTTCTAATAAATTCTGTTTGTGTATGAATACATGTTTGTTTACACATGCAAGTGTTGTTCTTATTGATTTCCCTGTTGGTTCTTGTTTTTATTTGAGATAAATTATATGTTATTGTTCATGGATTTGTGATAAATTATTTGTTAGTGTTCATTGATTATTGATAAATTATTTGTTATTGTTCTCACAGTTTCTCTTTGGTTCTTGTTTTTATTTGTGATGAGTTCTTTGTTCTTGTTCATTGATTTATAGAAATGGCACAAAAACGACTTAGGATTAATTGGAGGCAAGAAGGTGTAGAAAAAACATTTCTTGAAACATGTGTTGACGAAATAACAATTCATGACATAGTAGTTTTTATTATCCTTTGTTGGTATTGGCTACAACTAGCCTCAACAAGAGTTGGAAGGATACAAGATTTAAAGTCGGCATTAACTGGTCATGCATATACACAAGAATTGTTGCATGGAACTTCAACACAATGTCATGAGATGATGCGTCTTTCATGATGCATTTGTGTTATTATGCAATCATTTTAAACAAAAAAATTGGTTGCAAAGTAGTAGGTCAATAGCATTTGAAGAAAAATTGGCTATGTTTTTAATTGTCATAGGACATAATGAACTTTTTCGCATGGTTAAACGTAGGTTTCAACATTCTACAGAAACGATTCATAGGTGCTTTCATGAGGTTCTAAATGCAATGATGAGCTTTACTAGAGAAATTATAGTTCCAGTTCTTCTGATGCAATCGCTAACACATCAGATAGACATAGAAGGCTAAAAAAATTTTCCCAGGAGCCATAGGTGCATTAGATGGAACTCTTGTACATGCAGTCGTGCCTGTTGATCAACAGACACGTTACAAAGGAAGAGGAAAAGGAGAATGTTATCAAAATGTGTTAGCAATCTGCGATTTTGACATGATATTCACATTTGTATGGGCCGGATAGGAAGGCATCGCACATGATTCACGGGTTTTAAAAGAAGTTGCATTTAACCCAACTTCTGGGTTTTTCCCCCACCAGTTTTCACTCATCCTTTCACACTTTTTATATGTAATATTTTATACTAACAATTACAGATAAATATTACCTATTGCATATTCTTGGATTTTTGCATATCGTTCAAGGTATTGAGCCGATTTTCATAATAGAGAAGAAAGGTTCAATGTATGAGCTTTACTAGAGAAGAAAGAAATTATAGATTTTCCCAAATTTCTTCTCCGATGCAATCGACTCGGAACACATCACCGATAGACATAG